>PVIU01004947.1:0-47390 GCA_004026605.1 Ondatra zibethicus | reverse complement strand
CTTCTGAACAGTAGCTGCATTCCAGTATGCTTATCCAGAATGGACACTGTGAGCTTTTGGCCCTTGAGCAGGGACGTCTCAGCCTTCCTACCTACCTTTTCCTAGAGTCAAGAACAAAGTGGATACCCGCAGGTTTAGCAACCATGCCCTTGGTCCTCACTTTGGAAGCAATTACTCCTGAACTAGTCAATTAATCAGGCTAGACGTGCCTGCCCTTCCCTGGGGCCACCTTAAAGACATTCTCTCTGCTGCAGAGAACCCTTTATGTGGTGAACACTATCCAACACGTCTTTTTGAGGGCTGGGTATGTAGCTCAGTACTAGCATCTGTCTAGTACTTGTAAGGCCCTAGGTTCAAGACCTAGTACAACAAGAAAAAACACACACACACAAACACACACACAGAGAGAGAGAGAGAGAGAGAGTTACTAAGCTATATAGACTACATCTCCAAAATATAGAGACTATTGTTTATCTGAAACAAAAGAAGACTTGGAACCTACTACAGTCCTGTTATCCTAGCACTTTAGAGATTAAAGCAAGGAGGATAACAAGTTCAAGGCCAGGCTGGGCAATTTAATGAGACCCTATCTCGAAATAGAAATAAAAAGCTTTAAAAAGAGAGAGGAGAAATGAGCATATAATGAAATGCAGTTTGAAAAATTTTAAACTGGGGTTGGAGACCCAGCTCAATGGGATCAGTTTAGTCTGCATGAAGCCCTTGGTTCAAACCCCCCCGCACTGCAAAAAAGATAGGAAAGAAATGAAAAACAATCAAAGGGGAATGAGGACGCCTGTCCTGTGGACACTCAGCACCTCTGACCTTCCCTTAAAGAGGGTCAAGTTTGAGTTCACCTGATCCTGCAAAACCCAGAGAAAAGCAAGATAAAGGCCTACCACTCAGAGAGTTGCTGCTTGCCCCACCCAATCAACTGTAAGGGAGGAAAGACCGGGGTGTTATGCAAAAGCAAAACAGTTTGGGCTTAATCCTGTTGCCCAGAAATACACAAAGGATCAAGTGCAGGAACACCTCCAGGCAAGCTGGGGCAACTAGTGGAAGATTTCAGGCTTTCCTGCACCTTCCCTCTGCTGAGCTGCAGTTCTGACGCACGCTTCATTGTGCTTTCATAATTGTTCTGGGACTTGTTTTTCATCCCCAATTAATCATCATTCTTTACTCAGGGAAGAGCTAGAGAAGGCGCAGGTTCATACAGAAACACCAGATTATAAAGTTAAATACTAGCAAAAAGGGGCACAGGAAGTGTGGCTGGGAGAGAACAGATTGAAAATTGAATGTAGTTGCTTTGAGGAGTCAAGTTATCCAGGCAGAAAGGGCTCACAAAACGAGGTGAACTTGAATCAGTTCTTGGGTTTCTCTTTGGAAGGACGTGTTTATGTGGTTTGCTTTGAGGTTTGGTTTGATTTTGTGGCAGGGCCATTAGGAGGAGCCCAGTCCAGCCTAGAACCCTGGACGCTCCTGCATTACCCTCCTGAGTGCTGGAATGAGAGGCACAAGCCACCATACTTGGCTCTGCAGCTGACTTTGTTATGGAAGGAAGACAAGTGACTCAGGGATTCCTTCTTAACCTAAAATGTAGGGATTTGGTTTTCACTTTGAAGCTGAGAAAGTAGAGGACTTTGACATCCCCAATTGCTCTGTCTAATCAATTAAGTAACTCCATCCCAGGTTGACTGGTGGTTTAGGAAAGATGCTTTTGGTTTATGTTTCAATCGTGATGATCATGGCTCTAAAGAGAAGGAAGAAGACATCTCCAAAGCCCATCTTTAACCAAAACAACAATTCTTCCACAACTCAGACATCTTCCGATGGGGTCCTTAGGGAAAACCATCCTCCTGGGGCCAATCAGTTTTGCTTTCTATCCCTTTTATCTAATTAACAGAACAAGTTGTTATCTCTCATCTGAAGGACCCAAAGCATTATTTTAAATTCTTGTCAAAGTGTGGGTGGGGGCATAGCTAACATGCAGAACTTCAAAGGCCCCGGTGGTCACCAGTCCATGGCATCATGCATGAGCTGAACCTAATGTTGCTGAGGCAAAAGTCAACCGCAGAGACTTTCTGACTGCAAGATGGTTTGAAGCAAATACTTGCAAAACACAGTTTACAGTGCATCCAGATGAACTCATGTTAAGGGGCATGCAGTGACAGTGTTGCATTTAGCAATCAGAAATAACACCATTTTGGCTTTGGGGCCTTAGAGAATGACAGGGTCTTGGTCTGTAGTTCAGGCTGGCTGACCTGGAGCTCACTCAGTCTCAGTGCAAGGCTTGGTAATATTTCCTGAATCATATTTCAAGATGTAACTTACATTTACTTGCAGAGATTAATTGTTTAACCCTGGGAAGGTAGCAACTCCTTAACTATGTTACCAAAACAAGCGTTCTGCCAAACTGGGTTTGTCTGTAGCTGTGGGGTAAGGATAGAACGAATCAGTGGCTTGCCAAAATTTCTTCCCATGTCCTGGGATTGGGGTGGGGGTGCTAAAATGCAAGATCAGGATTCTCTCCCCAGGGGTTCAGTAGGTACCAGGGGAGTCCAATGACCTATACTTCAGTCCTAGATAATGATGGCAGTTCAGATCTCTGGAGCAAAGTTTGAGAACCTATGGACTACAGTCCAAAACTCCTTGATTCCCTCCCTTCCTCCATGGTCACACCAGACTTTCTTCACTGAGTAATGTGCTTTAAGAAAAAAAAATGTTTTGTGATTAAAAACTACCTCACAATGTAGAACAAATTATTATGAACTAAGATGATGGATAACGTCATCCTTGCAGCACAATTTACATGGAAAACAAATGGGCGGGGTGGTTGTCCCAGAGCATCAGTGATGTAAGATATTATATATTATATAGGGCATCCTTTGCTCCCTACCAGAATACCAAAATCTGGGATGCCCAAGTCTGTAACAGGAACGAGCGGACCTGCTTTTTGTCCCAGCTGCCCGGCTAGATTACACCCGAAATAACCACACAGAAATTGTATTAATTAAATTACTGCCTGGCCCATTATATCTAGCCTCTTCTTGGCTAACTCTCACATCCTGATCTAACCCATTTCTACCAATCTGTGTAACACCACGAGGTCGTGGCTTGGTTGCGGCTTACCGGGAAAGATTCTAACCAGCGTCAGTCTCAGGCAGGAGCTTTATAGCGTCTGCCACACTGCCCTTCTTCCCAGCATTCTGTTTTGTCTACTCCGCCCACCTAAGTGCTGCCCTATCAAAAGGCCAAGGCAGTTTCTTATTCAACCAATGAAAGCAACACATAGACAGAAGAGCCTCCTACATCACAAGTCACTTATGGAAAAAGACAATATTTGCATATACCCTGTGTATATCCTCATGTATATTTTAAGATCACCACTAGATGACTTCAAATACCTAATGCAAGTAATTGCCATGTAAAGAGTTGTCATGCTTTGTTATGTAGGGAATAATGATAAGAAAAAAGTCTGTATGTGCATAGTACAGGTACAGTTGTTTTTTAGACAAGAGCTCATATAGCCCTGGCTGGCCTTGAATTCACTACACAGCTGAGGTTGACCTTGAACCCCTAGTCTTCCTGCCTCCACCTCCTAAATACTAGGATTACAGGTGCACACCACCCCACAAACTACCAGATGCAATAGTCTCTTGAGAGAATATTTCCTATCTGAGGTTTGTTGAATCCATGGATTCAGAGCCATGGTATGACAGGCCAAACTATACAAAGAATGTGAGAAACTGAGCACGTAGACATGTGGTCACTGCCACTGAAATGAGAGAACCCTCGTTACCAGCCACCTGTCCCCCTGATGCGTCTCCGATTACGATACACAGTGGCTACCCTTGTGTGTGATCCATCCTTCACAAACCACCGGGAAGGAGAACTCAACGAGCAAGACTGGGGGAATTAGGGTGAAACCCTAAAACGGCTGGTGTGGCGTTCAGTTTAGAGCGCACTTGTAGGGTACACAGGAAGTCCTGAGTTCCACCCCCAGCTCCACATAAACCAAGTACTGGTAATCCATTCCTCTAATCCTAGCACTCAGACAATGGAGGCAGGAGGATCTGAAGTTCAAGGCTGTCCTGCAGGCTAGCCTGAGAGCCAGCCAAAGGTTGTGACTTGGTGGACAAAGTGTTTACCACACAAGTGTGAGGACAAGAGTTCAGCTCCCTGGCACCAGCATACAAAAGCCTGGTGGGCATGGCAGCCCGTCTTCGATGCCAGAGTAAGGACCCGCAGGGGTAAACTGGCTGCGTCTTAGAGCTGCACGTTCAGAAAGACCCTGGCTTGGCAAATAAAGTAGAGAGCCTTTAGTGTTGACCGCCGGTCTGCCCATGTATCCACATACATGTGAACATGCATACACATGCTTGAACACCACATACACAGAAAGAAAGAGAGAGGGGGAGAAATGCCAGCATTAATGAAGATATGAGACACTGAGAACCTGCTGGGGAAGGGTACTTAGTACCTCTTAGAAAAACTGACAGTAACCGGGCAGTCATCTCGGCCCCGGCCCCCCTCCCCTATGCCAGGAACTCATTCAGGAGAAAGATACTTATTTATCAAATGACATATAATTCAGTCATTTCTACAAACTTGTGACTCATACTTGACCTAAAATAAAACAATCAAATGTCTGTTAACAGCTACTTCACAGAGCATTGCCCAACCCCAGCACTGTTGACACCCTAGGCTGAAGTACCTCTTAAGGGCCTCTGTGTGCAACGTAGGATTGCCTAGGAGCAATCTTGTCTTCCATCCTCTAGATTCTAGTAGTATTCTCTGCCTCAACCTCCAGCTGTGACCACCACAAAAGTCTCCAGGTCCTGTTCCTTCTCTGTATTTGGTAATGAGAAATCTTGAATAAAATTCAACTGCCTGTCATAAGAGAAAGGAAATTTCCCGAACACAACGTTGATGCAAAAGTGCCTGCCATGTTGTATATCTCTATTTCCATAAGGACGCAAATAGGTGAATGTCAGTCGCCTGTGCTGTTAAACAGGAGCGTTTCCACTGGCGGGCGGCTCACAGGTGTGTGCGGTATTATGAAAGCGCGTCGTACTGAACACGTGTGCATTTACCAGACAGGAATGAATGAGTGAGTGACCCCGTTCTGAAACAGACAGAACTGAAAGGCATCGACCCTCCACACAGGCCCGGAAGTAGCTCAGAGCAGGACGACAGCCCGACAGCCTCCATTTCATGCCTGTCTCTTTTCCTTTGGCTGAAGGCACAGATGTAAATCATTGTCCAGAACTGTTCCCGAGTCACCTTGGGCAACTGTCCCCCACGACAAGGCTGCACTCTGGAGTGGAAGGAACCTTCTCTTGAGAATCAGAGTGATGTCCTCAGCTGATGACAGCCACGGTGATAAATACTTCTTCGGGCCACCTTACAGAACCAGAGCGGGGAGTGTTATCAGCCTAACCCCCCAGACCGGGAGGGCAGAGTTAGCACACCTGGGGCCCTCTGCTTCACTCCTTTCTTTACATAAACCTAAATTTCCTACCAGGACCCTGTAGATGGATTCCTCTTCCCAATGTGACCACATTGAAGGAATTCCATCATCTGCTCTTCATCGACTGCTTTCATCATCCTTTGGGGACCTGTTGTGGCTCCTAGAGCCTGGGGACTTTGCTTCCAAAACTCAGTTACATTCATTTCCCCAGGAAATAATTTTAAGGTGAAGTCGGGGATCAAGAGCCCCTTTCAAATAACTCATAGCCATGGGTCTTCTACAGTACCATATCCCAGATCGTCCTCCACAAAGGAATTCTTCCTAAAGCAGGGACCACTCAGGGATTTTCTACCCTAGTTCTTTTGACACCAACCATCTAGCCATTACACAGCGGCCCAGGGAACAATGAGAAGCAGAAAATCACTTAGGAGAATCAGGAGGTTAACACTTAATCCTAAAGGACACTCTGGGAACAGAAAAAGGCACTGACCCTTTAAGGTGGCTAGATTCTAGATTATGTAAGGAGGGGGAGGGGCCTCACAGGAGTCAGGAAATATAAGTGACAAGGGCTAATCACTGGCCTTGGGAGCAATTACAGCACCCACTTTCCTGATGAGAGAACTGAAATCCAGGATGCTCGGCCACTACTAGTGGGCTATTAGCAAGCTTGAGGATCGTGGAGGGTGGACCCTTAGCTCGTCAACAGCAGCTTGTAGAACTGTTGAGCCCTGTTCACAGTTACTCCACAAGTAAAGGTGCGACTTGCAGGCTGTGCCTCACTCTGTACCACTCCACTTGTCTCCATTTTGAGCACACAGAGGCAGGGTGATCGTATCTCACTGTACACATAGACACCACACCTGCCCAGTACCACCTATAAGCACAGATCAACAAATGATGCTCCAAAAAGTACATTTATACAGTTAGCAAAATGGATTCGGTTCATATGAGCATAGGGATAGGTAGAGACCAACAAATCAGACAGGCCCAAGAACCTCCCTGAAACACTAGCTTGAAGAAGGTTGCAACACCTCCACGTAGACCCCAAAAGGAGGAAGGCACCTAATACTGCATGACAATTCCCACTGATCTGCCATCTCATCGCTAGTAGCAGGGACAGACTTCACAGCTCCACTCCGTCCTTCACAGAAGGCTGAAGCATCCCCATCCCCTGGGAACCCCCACTAGGCAAAACTAAGAGTGACGGTTTCACTACAGAAGAGAATTTCGGGATGACCCAGTATGGAGTTTATTAAAAGATATTTTAAGATATGTTTTAAGCACAAAAGTTAAGAGAGAGATGGTCAAGGAGAGAATAAAAATTCTACCTGTGGTGTGGCCTTCACAGCAGGGAGTCTAAATTAGGTTTCTTTATGATAGGATTTGGGTGGCTGCCAAGTTACTTGCCTAAAAGTTGCTAAAAAGCAACACACACACACACACACACACACACACTTTAAAATTGCTCAGAGATGTAGTCTACAGCAATGGTAAAAGTTCAGGAATCTTTCTTGTGCAAAGTTGTCAGGTGGATCTATGAGGGTAGGGTTTAGGTTGAAGAATGAGAGAGGAGTACTGAAAAATTGAGACGATGTACCAGCCTGGCACTACATAAGCCCAGGTTAGCTACTGTCCTTGACAAGGTGTCTTTTGGAAGACACGGCCGTCTTTGTGGGTAATTTTGGCCTGAAGATTCCCGACTCCGTGAGCAGGTCAGGCACACCTTCTGTCTCATGCTTTCCTTCTCAGGCCCCCACGGTTGTCCCTGTCCTTCCGTCCTTTGGAATCTGACCACCTGGTGTGTGCTAAAGAGCCCGCAGAAAACGCCCAACTGTCCTTGTAGCTTCAGGTCAGTCTGGTCCCCAGCACTGGTGCAGCCGACTAGAGATGTCATCTGTTCACCCATCTGTCTGTCTACCTGGACCTGGTCCCCAAGGCTGGCCGATATGACCTCCATGGTCCTGTACCTCACCTCTGCAGCTCAGCTCTGCACGTCTCTAGCAGCTTTCCACACTGGGGTCATCAACATATTATCTAACTATGTGCTTGAGTATTAGCTGCCTCTGCTTCCAGGAAGGCTCTCACTGCTGTGGAATAATCCTTTTGGACCCTGTGAAGATTTGCCACTCAGATTGCTTTCATAAAAAGCTGTTTGGCCATTAGCCAGGCAGGAATTAGAGGCAGAACAAACAAACTGGGAGAATGATGGGAAAAAGAAGGGCAGAATCAGAGGAAGCAAGATGTATAGAAAATGAGGTAACAAACCAAGAGCCACATGGCAAGGCATAGATAAGAAACATGGGTTAATTTAAATGTAAGAGTTAGGTAGTAACAAGCCTGAGCTATCTGCTGAGCATTTACAATTAATATTAAGTCTCCATGTCAATTATTTGGGAAGCAGCTGCCAGTTATTTGGGAGCAGGCAATCAGGACAGGGAAACTCCACCTACATCATATGGAGTGAGTTCCCTTTGAGTCTGAATTAGCTGTCTCTGCTTTCAGAAAGGCTCTCACAACTCCTTAAACTTGACTCTTTAACCTTCTTCTATTCATTGAGTAATCTATATATATCCACATGTATAAATATGACTACGGAGTGATATATAATGTATGATCTGATAATTAATATCAGGCAGCAACTAAGATTACAAACTAAGAACTTGTGCTTGCCAGTGGCCAGTCATCAACTTAAATTTAGACTACCTTGCACATTATAGCCAAAGAAACTGATGATAAACTTTGGCATTGTGAAAAGATGCATACGTGTCTTTCTTGATTTCTGGCATGTAATACATGCCTACATCTCAACCAGAACCAATAAATGAAACTGTAACACTCTACTTGTTACCTACCCCTCTCCCCCCAAACCAAGTCAGTTTGGGCAATAGCTCAGTCAGTGAAATGTTTGCTATGCAAACAAGAGGGCCTATGTTTAAGTTCCATAATCTATGTGAAAGAAAAAAAGCCAAATATGGTGAAACATAATTGTAATCCCAGGTTAGGGAGGCAGAAATGAGTGAATCCCTGAGCTGGGAATCCCTGGCTAGCCAGTCTAACCGAATTGGTGAACTTCTGACCAGTAAGAGCCGCTGCCCACTGGATGAATGAAACCAGAGGTTGACTTTTGCTGTACATACACAACACACACACAAACACACACACCACAATACACACACACATACACACAAACCAAGCAGCAGAAATCAGAGGAAGAGATACTTTTAGTTAAGTCTCCAAAGCACAGTCCCTAATTTTCAAAAGGGAAAGTCCAGGGCGGGGGGGTGGCGACTTACAGGGCAATAGGAGGAAGTTTCCCATGCCTGACAGATTTCCTTGTCCACAGACTTGTCCTCTGACCTCTGTGACCAACAGACATGCAGGGTGCCAGCTTGCTCTTTCTCTTCCTTGAAAAATCAGCTTCATGCTCTACCCCATGACCCTATAACCACACTGGCTTTAAAAACATTTATTAATTTATTTCCATGTGCGTGCATGTATCCAGGCATGGGTGTGGAGATGGGAAGACAATTTCCATAATCTTGTGGGCTGGGGTTGCACAATAGAAAGGGACTAGGAGAAAGTTGGTTGAGTATAAGATTCATCCGTCTTGATATCAGACACATGGCCAGTCCTCTCAGACTCCTGCCGCTACACCTTCACCGCCATGAAGGACTGACCGTACCTCCTCCAACTGCGAGCCACAATAAACCCCTCCCACCTTAACTCGCTTTTGTTAGGTGTTCTGTCACAAAAGCAGGAAAAGCAGTTAACAGGTCATTCTTTTCTCTTTCTGCAGATTGCAGTTCACTACAACCAAGTCATCCCACTTGGCATAGTGACTGCTCAGCTCTGACCCTCATGTCTCCAGTTACACATCATCCTCACACATCTGCTCCCCTGATCTCTTCCACTAAACGTGTTTGTTTTTCACCTTATGAAGAGCATGTCTGGGACCCCCTCCCCTATAAAAGGTGTACTGACATACTATAATAAAATTCCACCAGAATGTTACATCATTTCACCGAGTAGCATCCACATGGCCCTTTCAGTCCCTACCCTGCTTCTAGGCACCCTGTGAAAGGGCCAATCTATATAAACAATGCTAGTGAGCTCTGGCTCTAGACGGGTTTGCCAGGAAGGAGGCAAAAGGAATTGCTCATCAGAGAAGAAGGAGATCTTGAGATCTTGAGTATCCCTAGTGCTGGAAAGCAACTTGGTCACCAATACTTGATCCCTGCTGTCATACCCATTCACCCATTCTGCTTGTCAATAAAACCCAGCTCAGTCCTTCCTTCCTTCCTTCCTTCCTTCCTTCCTTCCTTCCTTCCTTCCTTCCTTCCTTCCTTCTTCCCTCCTTCCCTCCCTCCCTCCTTCCCTCCTTCCTTCCTTTCTTCTTTCCATTCTCTTTCCTCCCTCCCTCTCTGTTCCCACTCTCTTCTCCTCACCTCTTCTTCTTTTTCAGATGTTTCTTTTCTATTTGAGTCAGCCAGTCACTATGTAGCTCAGACTGGCCTGGAACTCTTGGCGGTCTACTTACCTCAGGTCTTGCATGTTGGGATTACAGAGGCGGTTTTAGCCCTGCTCTTGCTGGCCACATTAGCATAGCTATAATCTTGGACAGAAGTCCGAACGTCCCTATTCTCCAAGAGTTCTGTCTACAATGCATTTTCTCTTTCTTTTCATTGTCTGTTATTTTTTTACGACTCTCGGGTAGCTCTTAAACACACTATGTAGCCAAGAATGACCTGCAACTTCAGATCCTACTGCCTCTACCTCCCTAGGGTCTGGGATTGCAGATTATTTCTCTTCTGGTCTGGTTTTTGTAGAAGTGTTTGAGTCCAAAGCCTTGTACATGTCAGGCAAACATTCCCCCAAATATACAGCCCCACAGTACATGTTTCTAACCATTCTTACCTCAAGACTAGAAGGAGTAAATTTAGCTGGGTGGTGGTGGTGCACACCTCCAATCCCAGCACTTCAGAGGCAGAGACAGGCAGATTTCTGTGAGTTTGAGGCCAGCCTGGCCTACAGAGTGAGTTCGAGTTCCAGGACACCAGGGCTACACAGAGAAATCCTGTCTGGTGGTGGGGGTCTGTTCATTATATTTTTTTCTAGGCTGGGTGGTGGTGGTGCACGTCTTTAATCCCAGTACTCAAGAGGAAGAGGCAGGTGGATCTCTGTGTTTCAGGTCAGCCTGGTCTACAGAGCTAATTCCAGGACAGCCAGGGCTACACAGAGAAATCTTGTCTTAGAGAGAGAGGGAGAGAGAGAGGAATGAGTAAAATTCCATTATTACTTGATTGTATTACAATAGTCCTTATTTCTTTCTGTACTTGCCACATGTGAATCCTGCCTTTTATATGTGGTGCTGGGTCAGAAAGAGCAACAGGGATTTGCTGGAAGGACACAGCCTGCTGAAGGGGCTCCACCAGCTAAGTCTGGAACAATTTGAGCAGCAAAGTAAGGAGAAATAGTAATAATGTATTGTAAGCAACTAACCAAATCCTTAGGAATACAAATAAACCCATGGGGATACAGCATGGCTCTACCTATAGTCCAACGCCAGTTAATAAACAGAGAATGAAAAGTTAAAGGAAAAACAGGATTTAGCAACTGTTAAGGCAACGATTGAGTATTTCAAAACCCATCTGTAAGAGAATGAAACAGGGCTGAACACTTGTCAGACAGGGTATCTATATCTAAAAAGTCTAGAATTATCTGTCTACAAAATGGTAACTATCTCATAACAAATGTAAAATACTATCATTTTACTTCCCAGAGGAAGGCAGGCATTGTCTTAACTAAATGATAAAAAGTAACTTCAGGGCTAGAGAGATGGCTCAGTGGTTAAGAGCAGTGCCTGCTCTTCCAAAGGTCCTGAGTTCAATTCCCGGCAACTACATGGTGGCTCACAGCCATCTGTAATGAGGTCTGGTGCCCTCTTCTGGCCTGGAGACATACACACAGACAAATATTGTATATATAATAAATAAATAAATATTTTTTAAAAAGTAACTTCAGTCACCATGGAGACAAATGAACGTGGCAAGCCTGCGTATCATTATTTCTTTAGGATTGCTACCCAAAAGATAAACTGAATCTAGTAATGGGAATTTTTTTCAACCTGAATTCTTCCAAGAATATAAGGTCACCAAAGACAGACATTGTTCTAGGTGACAGTCAAGTGCACTACGATTAAAGTTAGTATTACTCCTAACTCCATCTTTCCCTTGATTTCATTTCCTCATGTGAAAAAGAGATTTATTTTGTTGCTTATGTGCCTGCATGTATGTTGTCTGTATGTATATATGTGTATGTGCCATGGAAACCCAAAGGGGACCTCAGATCTTCTGGAGCTAGAGATACAGCTGTTGTGAGGTACTAGGAACTGAACTTGGGTCTTCTGCAAGAGCAGCAAATGCTCTTAACAGTTGAGCCATCACTCCAGCTTCTCCCCCTCTGTCTTAATCCCCCTTTCATTGCTCTGGAAACCAGTGGAAATTTACACCCCATTCCTGGCATTTGCACAGTTAAAGACACTGGAGTCTCACCAAGCAGGACTGAGCCCTATCAAGTCACAGAAGCACCAGAAAAGAGCTTTGCATGGCTCTGTATTTGAATGGAAAATTATACAAGGGGGATTGGTTATCTTCCATATAAATTGTTATTATTTCTTCACCAAGGGTGAAAGAATGAAAGTAGAGACTGCTTGTTTGTTTCCTGACCACCAGACCCGAATAATCACATAGAAACTATATTAATTACAACACTGTTTGGTCAATGGCTTATGCATATTCCTACCTAGCCCTAATATTTTAAACTAACCCATTTCTATTAATCTGTTCATCACTAGGAGGCTGTGGCTTACTGGGTAAGGTTCTGGCATTTCTCTTCTTTGGCAGCTACATGGCATCTCCTTGACTCCACCTACTCTCTGTCTATATCTCTTCAGATTTCCCTTCTGATTTTACTCTGCTAAGTCATTGGCCAAAACAGCTTTATTAACCAATAAAAGCAACACATATATAGAAGGACATCCCACATCAAAAGGAGGTTAGAATTTTTTTTTCTCTCTATGTAGCCCTGACTGTCCTGGAATTTTTTTCTGTAGACCAGGCTGGCCTCTGACTCAGAAACCTACTTTCCTTAGCCTCTTGAGTACTGGGATTAAAGTGGCCCTAGAAGGAGGTTAGAATTGCAACCATTGTAGGAAGCTGGTTTCATTCCTAATAAGGAAACTGGGAAGAAAAGCATTGGTGACTATCCAAAGTGATGCAAATGTGTGTGGAATACTGTCAGACACTCTCCCAGATTTGACAAGCTAAGTAACAGAAGAATCGTCAAAGCAGCAAGAACCCATAAGAAAGCATAGCTGGATATTGCGGCACACATCTGTTATCCAAGCAAATAACAGGTGGCAGGAACGTCAGAAGATTAAGGCCAACCTTAACTACATAGTGAGCTCGAGGCCAGCCTGGGAGCCCATCTCAAAAAAAAAAAAAATCAAACCAAATATTAACGCACAGAAAAAAGAAAAATGTTGGTATGGGAAGTACTACAGATTGGTGCAATAATGTGGGTTGACTAAATCCACTTTTTAAAAAAAGCCCAAGAGAACTTGAAAAGAAATTCTAAACACAGACACACACACACACACACACACACACACACACACACACACACACACACACACAAGAGCAGCTTCTTGCTCTATTTGCTGGCTGTGAGCAGGAGCACCACAGCTCCTTTAAGAGAGGTCTTTCTGATTCAGCAGTAACAACAACAGCAACAACAAAAAAGTACAGTTTTGGAACAGCGGCTTCCGGGGCAGTGCAGCTAGCAGGTACTCTGGCTCTTTTGGGAGGGCTGGCTATGGAGCATTTATATGGGGTTTGTGAACAGAGTGCTACAACTTGCTTAATGGAAGCATAGACCTTCTGTGACCTGACCCTGGATCTGGGGCAGAGAGAACGGCTCAGAGGCAGTGAACAGACCCCAACATGCTGGACTGGGCAGAGCCTTAGTTCTAGTCGGGCCGCGGCTTCGCATTTTTAAAAGCACTCCTGGACAGAAAAGGATTTCAGATATACAATAAGACAGATTCAGACAGCGCCCTGCCCTCTACAACAGAATGTAGTCAGAGGACAGACTGTGAGATGAAAGAAACCAAAGAGCAAAAGTCGCAAACACTCCCTAGAATACTAGGACAGGCCTGAGAGCTCCAGGCTAGGGAGCTGGGAGAGGGGACAGACAGACAGAAGAGACTGGAGACAGGCTCTTCTGAAAAGAAGGAACAGGCCCTGGTTCCTATAGATCCACAGAAAGGGGGCCTAGTTACAGTAGCCACATGCTCTATTCACATCAAATGACCTGCTTTGTTGTTGTTTTTTTTTCTTTAATTTATTTTTGTTTAATTGCCTGGTCAGAAACTTGGATTCACCCTTAACTATATTATGTTGGACAGTTAATCTCTTTTTCCCTTTTCCCTCCTCCCTTTCCAAGTTGTCCAGGCTGGCATTGAGTTCTGTCTTTTGGCTTCTGTCTGTAAAATAGCTGGGATTGCACATTGTGCCACCATCCAGTATGATCATTTCTTCATGGATCTCATTTAGCAGAGATGTAGCCATTTGGCACAAAAGAATGACTAACTTGGGATCTGGGGACCCCAAGCTTGGCAGTAGATCCCCTATCTTCTGTGTGTGAGATCCTGGGTTCCATTGCAAAATTTTGAAAACATTGAGCATAATGGTACAATACGGATCAGCATTTCCACTCTTGTTATTTGCTAAGGAGACATGACAGCATGTGTCCCCAAAAGTTATTCACCAATGTCCATAGCAGCATCATTCCTCAGAGATAAAAGCAGGAACAGCACAAGTGTCTGTCATTAACCCTGCACCCCTGTACCCTTGCACCCCTGCAACCCTGCACCCTTACATTCCTGCACCCCTGCATCTCTGCACTTGTGCACCCCTACAGCCCCGCATTCTTACACCCTGTACCCCTGCATGCTTACATCTCTGCACCCTTTCATCTCTGCACTCATGCAGCCATGCATCCTTGCAGCCCTGCACCCTGTATCCCTGTACCCTTGCACCTCTGCACTCGTGCAGCCCTCCTGCATGAAACAGTGCTGCAAAGATGAGGAGCGAGATAACAGATTTAAGCCCCAACAACAATGAACTCAAAACCATGCCTGCGTAAAATTGTTACCACACAAAGGAGCCCCAACTGTATGCTTCTACTTATATACAACTTCCAGAAAATGTGATCCTAAGTTAGGATTGGTGTGGGAAGTGGCTGTCAGTGAGTGGGATTACAGGCATGAACCATCTTACCTGACTAGGTTTCCTTTGGAGGCTGCACTAATTTGCTTCCAGGCAGGGTCACACTGTGTAACCCTGACTGTTGTGAAACTTGCTAGGCAGACCAGGCTAGCTTTGAATTCATGGTCATTCTCTTGCAACATAAGGAAATTCACACAGAGAAAATCCCTGAATCTAACATAGTCCTAAACCACAGCCCTGCAGGGAGGATATGTGACCATAAGAAACACTTGGGGGGGGGCAGAGGGAACAAGGTGGGGGCCCCTCAGTGGGGAGAGAGCAGAGGCAGCAGGATGGAGAGGGTGGCTCACCAGAGCAGTTCATGTGGGCTCAGTCACCAGCACAAAATAACTCATGATTTTAATAAGCAATGATAATAATTGGCTTTTTTTTTCTAAGAAAAGGACTAAGGGAAAAGCTGGCATAAAGGTCTATCTGGGAACAGCAGTTACTCAAGATTCCAAGTCAGAGCCAAACAACCCACTTTGACTACATTTTCTGGATATTTTAAACCAAAGCCTTGCAGGGCCCAAATCACTCAAGCAAAATTCCATAAATGCTTTTTTTTTATTCCCTCATTTTTCTAGACAGGAACAAAAACCACACAACTTCAACCTTCAGACTCATAAAGAGGGTTGTTTATACTGAGCAGTCTGACAACCGAGAACCCCCCACCCCCATCCCGCAGATCACCCACAAACGTTTTCTGAATGGTGTCACAGAAGTGGCAAAGGGTATGGCCTTTGAAGAAACCCATGGGCGTGGGCACAGTAGCATAGAACTCTTCCCTAAGAACTGCTTAAAAACTTGAATCAGGGGCTGAAAAAATCATTAGATAAACTTTATGCAAAAGAAGGGAAAAACGTGTTTGTAGACAATATTTTCCAGACGAGTGTAATAGTACAACTGTCTCTGGGGCTTAGTTCTGGACCCCTCTATGGAACCAGGGTCTGAAGATGCTCTGGTCCCTTTTATACCATGACACAGAGCCTAACATCTTTTGTAGATTTTAAACCAGCTCCAGATGACTTTCATTTATTTATTTATTTATTTTGGGTTTTTCAAGACAGGGTCTCTCTGTGTAACAGTTCTGGCTGTCCTGAAACTCACTCTTGTAGACCAGACTGGCCTTGAACTCAGAGATCGCCTGCCTCTGCCTCCAAAATGCTGGGATTAAAGGCGTGTGCCACCACTGTCCAGTTCTAGATGACTTTAAATACCTAACACAATGTAAAAACAGTGTTGTGAGTGCTTATACGATTATACCATATTGTCTAGGCCCTAGACTCTAGGGAATAATCAGAAGGAAAAGACCAGGATGCTGTTTTTGTTTCTTTCCTATTTTTCACCTGAGGTCAGTTGAATCCTAGGATGGAACGTGAGCCTGTCCAGAGGAATGATGGATCTTTTCTGCCCTGATCATGTTCCTCATTCCACAAGCTTTTGGCACCCTTCTGCATGATGAGGTTAGGTGAATATGGAATGTGGTCGCAGTCTTTCACTTCACATCTCACATCAGGTGTTGGCAGAGGACAGAGGAATGTGTGATAGGTGGACCTGAGATCCACTGGATGCCATGGAGGTGTCAAAAGGGAAGTATGTGGGGGCTGGTTCTGGGGGAGGAGAACGGAATGGAGAGGTGACACTCTGGTTGGCTCCCAAGGGCAGCTGAGAGGAAGGAACATTCCAGAACAAAGGGAGGGCAGGTACAAGGGCAGGCAGAATATTTGTTTTGGGAGCAACAACCTAAAGTGACCTAAGCTCTTAGGAGAGACTTTTAACCAGCCCCAGAGTGCTACTTCCTTGAGAAAGTAAAGACCAGACAGACACAGGTGACACAGGGAGAAAAAAAAAATCCCTGAGACAACCTGTGGGCACATTCCCTCCCCCTCCTTGTAATGATTGTTCTATCTCTTTAAGAGACAAGCTATGCCCACTCCCTCCCCCATCCGCTGAGGCAGGCTGATCTTCAGTTTCCTGCCTGAGCTCTCTCTTTTCCTGTCTTCCTCTCTCCCTACTTCTCTCCTCCCCCTTCTGCCTATCTCTTCTCTCTCTCTCTCTGCTCTTCTCCCCTTATTCCTTCCCCCTCCACAACCCCCCACAATAAGTATCCAACCTCACTCTGCATGGCGTGCCTATCCATGTCTCTGTCTCTTGCCCGCCTGCCACATGTCTCCCTGCCTGGGACCAGCCACCACTGGGGGACCTGCAGCCGTCTCTGCCTGGGACTGGCTGCTCTCAGGGCCCGCTGCCTGCTGCCACATGGCCCACTACCACTGCTTGGGGACCTACAGCATTTCTGCTGCCTACCGCTGCCAGGGATCCTGCAGCATTTTTAATTTTTCCATTACACTCCTAATCACAAACTTCACCCGATTCTTTCCAAACCAGACATGTATGGGCTTTGTTTTATTTTTCTTAACCTAACACAGAAGTTTTAGAAGAGTGATATGAAATGCTCAAGAGTTAACAGCAAGACATCCTTGTTTGCTGGGCAGTGGTGACACAGACTTGTAAGGTGGATCTCTGAGTTCAAAGCCAGCCTGGTCCACGGAGCGGGTTCCAAGACAGGCAGAGCCACACAGAGAAGCCCTGTCTCAAAAAAAAGAAAGAAAGAAAGGAAACCCACATTTGCATCCCTTTCTTTTAGCATCGAATAAGTAAGTGCCTAATGAGCCAGGTTCAGCGTGTTTACTCTTTAACTCTTTTACCAGACTTACAAAGAGATATTTCATCTTCAGAATCTAAAAGAGGATTTAGGTTCTGAGAAATTAGGCATTGTCCCTGAAGACTGCTGGTGGTAGAGCCAGGCTTTAAGCCAGGATTCTTGGCTGCTAACTCCCATTGTTGTAGCTTGATGGGGTAGCTCCAGGGACAGAGACAGGCAGTGCCTATCCTGTGTAAGGATCAGATGCCACCTTCAGCACCACAGATGATGATGATATCCCATTAATGAGTACCATCTGACTGTGCAGAGTAAGTGGATGTGTAGATTGTCTATGGATCCCACTCAATAGTCTTCATAAATCTAAAATGTATTTCAATTGACATCAGTGGCTCTGGTTCCATTTATTATGATTTGCTAGCCTGGTCTGTCACCTGGGTACCCTGCCCCTTTAAGAAACAAGCCCCACCCTCTCCCAAACCCTCCCCTTCCACTGAGGTAAGCACACTTCCTGCCTCCTCCAGCCTGCAATCTCTTACTCCCTCTCTTCCTCTCTCTTCTCTGCCCCTCTCTCTCTCCCTCTCTTTGTGCCTCTCTCTCTTCTTCCTCCTTCTCCCCTTCCCCCCTTTCTCTTTCCCCTCCATAACCCACTAAATAAACTATACCCAAACCCTTTCTCTGCATGGTGTGCCAGGGCTTGGGTCACCTGCTGCAGCTCCCTGTCTGGGACCTGCTGCCCCTCATGGCCCACTGGCCCTTGGGGATCTGAGCAGCTTTTATCTAAATCATAACACCATTGTCCTCACCTCTCAGTTTCTTCAATCAAATTTTATTTAAACTTTAAAAAAAGCTTTTAAATTCATTCATTTAGCCAGGCGGTGGTGGCACACTCCTTTAATCCCAGCACTTTAATTCCAGAAGCAGGTGGATCTCTGTGAGTTCGAGACCAGCCTGGACTACAGAGTTAGTTCCAGGACAGGCTCCAAAGCTACAGGGGAACCCTGTCTTGAAAAACAAAAAACGAAACAAATTCATTCATTTGGTATATGTATATGTGTGGGTCCTGGGAATTGAACTCAGGTCTCAGGCTTGATGGCAAATGCCTTTACCCACTGAGCCATATTGTTGGGTCTTCCAATCTACTTTTAACTTCCTCATGATAAAATTAAGATAGGTCACCACAGGAAGAAATGCTTGGCCGAAAGGAAGAAAGGAAGGTATGATTTGTCCCTGGTCCATTCTCTCCTATGCTTTGCTTCCCAGTAACCAAACAGCTCTGCTCCACTGTGTACCTCTGGCCCATGATACTCTGCCTCACCTCAGACCTAAAAACAACAGAGCCAAGCAACCATGGTCTAAAACCTCTGAAATTGCAAGCCAAATTAAATCTTGACTACTTTACATAGATGATCCCGGGCAAATGCAAATCAAATCTACATGGCTATTTCAGCTCCCCCAGTCAGAATGATCATCATGGGGAAAGCAGAGGCTGGTAAAGATGTGGGTGAAGAAGGTCCTATCCTCCACCTTCCCTTGCTTGCCTTCGGTGGCTGTCATACAGACACTGACCAGAATCAACTTGGGGAAGGGAACGGGTTTATTTGGCTTACACACTACAGTTGTGCTGGGGAGATGAGCAAAGCCTATGAAGTCCATGTGTGAAGGTGACATCAGAAAAATAATTATTATGCAGTCATTGTTTAAAAATCAGTTTGACTGTGTTTGGTGATGCATGCTTTTGATCCCAGCACATGGGAGGTTGGGGCAGGTAGATAGCTATGAGTTCAAGCCAGCCTGGTCTACATGGTTCTAGATCAGCCAGGGTAGCATAGTGAGACCCTGTCCCAAGAGCAAACAACAACAAAACAATAAAAATAAAGATCTGTTTTTGTTACAGCAACAGAAAGCTGATGAACATGGGGACCTTGGCATTCTTTTCCTTTCCCTCCTGCCTCTCACAAAGAGGCATTAGTTTCTAAAGGCTCTTCTCTCATTCATTCATTCATTCATTCATTCATTCATTCATTCATTCATTCGTAGTTTAACATAAATTTGAAATAAGCTATGGTTCAAAATACTAATTTGTAGCATTGATCAGTTTGGAAGTCATTAATGCTAAGGGATACATGACCAATGAAACTAACCCACCATGATTTCCTAATCGGGAGTGGAGTCATTCAACTTAGATGATGAGTAACCCAGGGGAAAACAGCAGGTGGAAATCACAATCCAGTAGTGTGGTGGACTCAAAGTTAAACAGCATCTTGTGACTGGATTAGAGAGGACTGGATAGATGGGAGAAAGACGAGGCAGAAGTGAGGGAGGCTATGAGACCTGAGGAAAACACAGTTCCACAGCCAGCTGCCTCTCCTAACAGTCAGGGTTTCAGAGAGGAGACCCTCATTGTTTTTTTGTTTTGTTTTGTTTTTATTTTTGCTTTAGGTCCCTTTTATGAGGAAGGGTTAGGGTTGATAGAAATCAGCTGTCAAGATAACTGGACAGAAGAGTCGGGTACTCAGGGCTCAGGGCTGTCTGTGGGGTAGATAAGGGCAAGAATACGTCTCCTGGAAGCAGAGTCACCAAGGTGTCTGGGAAGACACATTTTAGTAGGGCAAAAGGGCAGGCATATCTCAAAGTTCAGGAGTCCAGCAAGACAAAGGGGTGGGCATACATCACGGGGTCACAAGTTTAGTGTAGGTTGGAAAACACGGTTTGCTGGATACATTAGGCTTAGGAAACAGAAACTTATTCTTGTAGGGAGGTTTAATAACAGTATATAATAACATGGCTCCTGTTTTGTTTTCAGGGATTCCTATTTCACAATGGTGACCAAAGTTTATTGGGTAATGCCCTGAAACCTGGTGTGAATTCCCTGTCTGCTAATCAGGTATCCCGTCTACCTGAGTAGATACAAGAACTTCTCAAAGGTCGTATGTGCAGGTAGCCATGTTTTTGCTTCCTCCTTTTAAAGCACAGGGCACAGCCATGTGGTTTACAGTAGATGCCCCACTTGGAACATACGTTTAGGCAGCTTCATGCAAGGAAGTTAACGTCCATCTCACTACATTCCTGCTACAGGATCTAAAGCAGGTGGCATTCAGAGATGGCTGAGCATGGAATCAAACATACAGTATGGGGAAGGGAAGAGATTCTGAGTCACATGTTAGTACATTGCCCCAGTAGGTGCAAACTCTGGAATTTGAGGAAAATCGACAAAGCCAGACAAGCAGAGATAGACAAAATGACCCTTCCTTCATGGCAGCAAGAACTGGTATGCAAAACCCTGTCTCGAAAAACCAAAGAGAGAGAGAGAGAGAACTGGTATGTGGACAGCGTGATCTGTCTGTGACAGTCCCCACCCACTGGCCAAATGGAGAAGTGATATTTCTGATTCATACACTTATTTATGTTACTAACACACTTATCATGTTATTTATATCAACCTCTCAGTTTCCTTTTGTTTGGGTTAGTGTGGCTCCTATGAACTTTAAAAGTAGACATGTGGTCAGCATTCAGTTTTCCTGGGCAGTGTTCTCGTTCTTCATGAAAGTGAGTTTCTAGACTCTGTTAGCCTAGATTCTTCTTCCAAAATTGGGATTGGTTCTATTTTTCATTTATGTGGGAATCTTAATTTATTCTAATCTAAATTTCAAAAGTTTGTGCATTTCTTTTTGTTCTTGTTCTTTTTTTTTTTTTTTTTTCTGTTGTTTGAGACAGGGTTCACTGTAGCTTTGGAGCCTGTCCTAGAACTTGCACTGTAGACCAGGCTGGCCTCACACTCAGAGATCCACCTGTCACTGCCTCTCAAGTGCAGGGAGTAAAGGCGTGCGCCACCACCGCCTGGTCAAACTCTGT
Organism: Ondatra zibethicus; assembly: GCA_004026605.1. NCBI lineage: Eukaryota > Metazoa > Chordata > Mammalia > Rodentia > Cricetidae > Ondatra > Ondatra zibethicus. Next base: position 26,077 of record PVIU01004947.1, on the reverse strand, counting down.
GTTTCTGTGCTCACATGTTTGAGTGCACTGATAAGCACACGCATACAGAGGCCAGAAGTCAATGCTGTCTTCTTCAATTGCTGGTTGAATCTTATTTTTTTGAGACAGGGTCTCTGCCTGAACCTTGAGTTCCTGGTTTGGCTAGGCTGGCTAAACCAGCCAGCAAACCCCAAGCAATGAGATTCTGGGTGTGTACAGCCATGCGTAGCTTTTTTATGTAGTTGGCAGGGACCAAGCTTGGGTCCTCATGCTTGCATGGTAAATACTTTATAAATTGAGCCATACTCCTACTCCAGACTTTTATTTTTGAACTGGAGTCTCATATAGACCTTGAACTTGCTGTATAGCAAAGACTGGCCTTGAACTCCTGATCTTCTAGCCTCTGACTCCCCAAACAACAAATCTTTAAATTAAGATTCTTCAAACCCTTTTCAAATTGAATGTTCTTTTTGTCTACTCCAGTTCAAGAGGAACACGTGGTCTCTTTTCTTTCCTCCCGGTGGTCCGCATTTGCAACCTCCCAGTTCCCCCTCGGGGCCACCCGAGATCACAGGGATCCCATTAAACCTGGATATTTCTTAATTTGGCTTGTTGTGATTTGGCTTGATTGGGATTTTTGTGTCAGCAGAGAGCTCGTATTAGGAAATATTCCTAACAATAATAATTTATCCTCTTGCCCAAAGTTGCATACATCACTAGAAGAGCCCTTGCCACAAAAATGCCGCTGTTTCCCACACTGGCAGACAAACAGTTGAACAAGACAAACACCTATATCTTTGGTTCACTTCTACCCTCATGACCCAGACCTATCTACAGGCCTCCCTTAAGTAGGATAAGAGCTGGCAAGACCAGACTCTGTTCCGCAGCAAGGAGGAAAGCTTCACCCACTTAACCCAGGGGCTGTGCAGAGGTGAATTGGCATCTTTGGTTTCCCTTTCATTGCTGATACCACTGCCCACCAGGGTTCAAATAGAAGCCCAGGTCCAAAGCATGGATCATGCAGAGAAGCAGGGTGTTGCCAATAGTTTCTGTTCAACCAGCTGGTAACAACTATGGACTCTCAAGTCGGGATGAAAGAGACTCTGGGCCATATATGTGTCCAACATAGGGGGTTCCCCACAACATTTCTCAGCCTGTACCTCCCTGGCTTAGGTTTGTGTCACAAGGCTGCCCACTGTGTTCCCAGCATCTCTACTTCTGCCATCTTCTGTCTACCTGCCCCTAGATTCTTTTTCCCACACTGCAGCGACTGCTCTTCCTTTAGTGACAAGGTTTTTCATTAAGAAACTTTAGGTTTTTTCCAGACTGGGTACTTTTTTTGTTTATCTTAGTCCTTTCTGAGAAAACCAGAAATGGGGTACTTGGTTTTTTAACACTTGGGTGCTCTCCCAGGAACAATGCCTTAGAGTTTGGTCGTGCGTCTGAACCCATGTCACAGTCTAAGTACCATGGGAGGAAGAAGTGGGGATTTCACTTTTCCTATTTTGGTCACTGAAAGTAGGGAGGGCTGGGCACAAAGATACATCTTTATCCTTCCAGTGTTGAGGACACTGAGGCAGGAAGGCTGCTTAGAGGTTGAAGCTAGCCTGGACTACATGCAAAACCCTATCCCGACAAACAAGAGAGAGGGAGGGAGGGAGGGAGAGAAGAGAAAAGAGAGAGGGGAAGAGAAATATAATATACTTAGGGGTTCCAACCTGTCTTTGAAGCCTGAGTCTTTTAATCCAGTACCTTGCCTGCTTCCTGTTCTGAGAAATTCAGACTTTGAACACTTCCTATATCTAGGAAGCTTTGTGGGCACAGATCTAAAACAAGCCTTCTCAATGATTCATAACCCAACAGGGGAGTTCTGCCCACTCATTCCAACCTCAGAGGGGCAGCCTTCTTAAACTCCAGGTGATGGTAACATTCTTAATATGTGTTGAATTTCCAAACTAAAGAAACTCTAATCTGACTAGAACTTTGATGGCAGCTACATTTACCCCCAGAGACAAGTTCTCACTATGTAGCCCTGGCTAGCCTATAACTTACTATGTAGATCAGGTTGGCCTCACAGTAATCCAACTGCCTCTGCCTCCTGAGCACTGGGATTAAAGACATGTACCACCAAGTCCACCTCTAGATGCTTTTCATGAACTGTTATTTAGAGTTGAGTTCAAATAGCACTGACTGAAATCACCGTAAGGAACTTGAGATCACTCAAATAATTTGGAACTTGTGTCAAGGAAGGTAGAGTTAATTCAGGAGCAACTGATAGACAATAGAAAACAGAAAAGATTTTAGTTGGGTGGTGGTGACACACGCCTTTAACCCCAGGACTCGGGAGGCAGAGGCTGCCAGATCTCGGAGTTTAAGGCCAACCTGGTCTACAGGGTGAGTTTTAGGATAGCCAGGGCTACATGGAGAAACCTTGTCTTGAAAAACAAACAAACAAACAAAAATCAGCTTTAAAAGATGAAGTTTAGGAGACTGTGGCTTATCACTGTGTCTTCGCTACTGAGAGATGAGTGCGTGATCTAACAGTTTTGAAATGTCTTTGTTTCTGTTAAGAAGGCACTGGTCTAGAACTCCTTGGGGTCATTTATGTTTCTAATTCAATTCCAAGAAGGAACATTCTCAAAAGAGAGAGAGAGAAAGAGAGAGAGAGAGAGAGAGAGAGAGGATGGATAGATGGAAAAGAAGAGAAATAAAGAAAAGGTTATCTCTTTCTCCCACTTTTTAAAGGTTAATTTATTTTCTATGTTGTTCTGCCTGCAGGCCAGAAGTGGGCACCAGATCTCATTATAGATGGTTGTGAGCCACCATGTGGTTGTTGGGAATTGAACTCTGGACTTCTGAAAGAGCAGCCAGTGCTCTTAACTGCCGAGCCATCTCTCCAGCCCCCCTGATCCCCTCCCCCACTTGAGTTTTAGTTTCTGGAGGCTGGCACTCAAGTAGCCTTGAACTCCCAGTGTCCCTAAGAATGACCTTGACTTCTTGAGCCTTCTATCTCCCAAATGCTGGGGTCGTAGACCACGGTGATCAAGCTACTCCCCACTTAAAAGGATGGGAATTTAACCATGAGGTAAGGAGGGTAAAAATATTCAAGTCACCGTTCAAATTGTTCTTATATTATTTAATCTTAAGTTATGCCCTTTTCAAACAAGCTATTTTGTTTTTACTCTATTGTATGTGTGGGTGTGTTATCTATGTATGGGCACCTGCATGAGAGTAAGGTGTTCTTGGGTACCAGAAGAGGGCATCAGATCAACTGGAGGTTCGGTTACAGGTAGATGTGAGCTGCCTGATTTGTGGGTGCTGGGGTCTGAACTTGGGTCCTCTGCAAGAATAGTACAAGCTCAGAGTCCATGTCTCTTTGTGGGACTCCTAGCAGTGAGATAGGGACCTGTCCCTGATGCTTGGCTGGCTTTTGGGAACCTGTTCCCCATGCTGGATTGCCTTTCCCAGTCTTGAGGCAAGGGGAGGAACTCAGTCCTGCCTCAACTTGAGCATGCTTTGCTCGAGCCCACAGGAGGCCTGCCCTTCACTGAATGGAGATGGAGGAGTGGAAGGGGAGGGGTTTGGGAGTGGAGGGGTGGAGGAGTAGGGGTGGGGGTGGGAGTGGGGGGACTGGGAGGAGAGGAAACTTCTGACAGTATGTAAAATAAATGAAAAAATATTTTTAAACATTTAAATTAAAAAAGAGTAGTACAGCTACTACTCTTAATTGTTGAGCCATCTCTCCAGCACTATAATACCTTTCTTTCTCTCTCTTTCCCTCCCCCATCTCAATGTAGTCCTGGTTGATCAGGTACTCATTACATAAACCATGCTGTCCTTGAATTTATAGACCACAGACTGCCTTTGTTTCCTAAACGCTGAGATTAATGACACGCGTCCCCTCTGCCTGTCTCATCGTGGTACTAAAATAGGAAGTAGTTTTAATTCTTTCCTTTTGAGTAGTTAGTGTTTGCTCAATCTCCTGTCTGTGCCATGAGAAAATACACATCTAGGATGGGTCTACGGTCCCAGAGCTGGGGAGGTCGGCACAACCAGACCATGCAATCAAGTTTGCACCTGGGCTCTGCCAATCCATTTTTTCATCTATAAAACAGGCTTGAGTCGTATCTCCCAGCCTGTGAGCAGAACGCCTGTAAGGAAATTTTTATTTACATTAACAGCAATGATATGTGTGTGTGTGTGTGTGTGTGTGTGTGTGTGTGTGTGAATGAAATGGGACAGAAAATCTTTTAAAATGGGAATCCAGTCATTTGTAACTACATGGGAAAAAAAACTACATGCTAGGAAAATATTATGCAAACTGAACAAAGTCAGATACTGAAAGACAAAATACTATATGATTTCACAGATATGTGGGAAAAAAAGAAATCGACAGGAGAGCAGAGTGACGGCTATAGGAAGGGAATAATAGAGAGTTTCTGGTCAAAGGGTACAAAATCCCAGACAGACAGAGGAATAGGTTAGAGAAGGCAGAATAGCAGATACAGTGGTTTATAACCGAAATCGCCCAGATGCTCAGGAAGTCACGACAGTTCATGAGTCCCAGGCCAGCCTGGGCTGGACACAGCAAACTAAGCCTCTTAAAATAAATAAATAAATAACACCATTGAGAGGAAGATGAGAGGAAACAGAATATACATACCTGGAATCCTATTGAGTGTCACCCAGAAATGCTCGTCGGGACTGTAGGTGTCCTTGGACCAGGAGAGTAAGTTCAGTGAACGCTGATCTTTGAGGACAAAGTTAGCAAACTCACGGGTGAGAGCCACATAGGCAGTGCCAAAATAAATGGTCATATTGTGAGGAGGAGGAGTTTTTAATTTTGGCGTAGAGCGCACGTAGGAAGTTTTATAGTTTAGTAGTTCCTGGTGGACATACTTGGTCCTTCCGATTGCATGAGCAGGAGGCAGCACCCCTGGGGTGAGATTCTTCCCAATAAACCCTTTCAGGTACTGAACTATTTCCCTGTTGGTTTTCAGGGGGAAGTCCTGCCCACAGGTGTTGAGGATGTACTTCCAGGGGACCTCAGAGGCCACCAGATCTTTCATGCAGTTCAGGTCTGCCTGGAGCCGGGAGAAGCCAGCATAGACCACGGCCTCCGTCTTAGAGGCCAGGAAGGCATTGGGGAAGCAGCTTAGTAACTGCTGGACGGCATCTTTAAAAGTCTCTGATGCCTTCTCATCCACGTGCACACAGTAAACGTTCTGGGGCGTGTAAATCGCCCTGAAGAGCCTTTCAAAGGTGTCAAAATCTTTGTGGACAGCCATTATGAAAGCCAACGGGAAGCCAGCTTCTTCTTCCGAGAGGGTTTCTGTTATGTAGTGGTTTTGAACCCTGTACTCAGAACAGGTGAAGTTTTCCAGGGTAGTTGTCCTTGGGCTGTATGCTGGGTAAAAATTCTCCCCACTTACTATCTGAAAACAGACTTCTGCTAAGACTGAAGCATTGGCAATCACCCTTGGGAAGTGATTGCTCTCCCACAATTTGCTGTTGTAAATAAATACAAACATCAAAGCAACAAAAACAGACAGACTAAAAAGACGCCAGTAGTTCCAGGAGCCCATCTTCTAAAGCCAGGAAACGAGCAAAATGTCTTTACAGACGGGACTGGAGAGGCGTGTCTTTTAACTTACTGTTTTCTCCAAGTCTGGACATCATCCCTCCTGGATGTGGCTCTAATGAGCAGCGCGTAATGTCTTGGTCCTTTCTCTTCTCCTCTTCCTTCTTCCTAGCTTGTTTATATTTTCATTTTTCGTTGACAGACTTCCTTAGCAGCTCTGTTGCCCAGCCTCCAACCAACTTACAACCAACTACTATACAAAAATCCAGTTAATTACTACACAAAAATGCCCCACCCCAGGGAGAATCCTGGGGTCAGTGACCCTATGCGTCCCCACAGGGAAATCACTATCAGTGACCTTCCGGCACTGCATCGCTCTGGAGATCTGAGCCAAGCCTCTTCTCCCAGTGGACGGCTGGTGGTAACTGTGCCTGCTTCCCCGGCTTCCTGTTAATCATTGCATTCAAATGACTGGGTTTGTTTGCTTAACCAGCTCTGCCCAGCTAAAGTTCTGAGCATGTGAACACTGCCTGGAGAGAGACTCTGTCAATTAAAAAAAAAAGTCATGCTTGACAATAAATTGCTTAACCCTGCCTTTTCCCACCCGTACTCCCCGCCCCTTTCCTCCCTGGCTGGGTATGCTTTAAAGCAAGGCAGAGGACTGACTGTTGAGCCAAATTCTTTCTGGGGCTTAATTTTCTGTGCTGCTAGGGAAGGTCCTTAAAAAGGCATATTAACTACTATGCAGACCTCACCATCTGACTCCCATGAAGCTACTGGACATTCTGAATAAAGGCTAAATGTTTAAAAACAAAACAAAACAAACAAACAGGAAAACCTTTAGAACCAACAGCTTCCCATCACTCTCAAATTCCATGGAAGCTAATGTTACTGAATGTCAAGCTTGTTCTGCGTTTTCCCTGCACAGGATACGGGCGGAATGTTCTGATGCCCAGAGAAGGGAGAGGAGCCAAGTCAATTTTAAATAGTACAGGCGGAAAGACTTTCAGGTCCTGAAGCTTCAGTTATTTACTTATTGTCCAGACTGACTTCTAATGACAGACTCAGTTGATTTTTTTTCCTCCTGGGACTCTTCAGTTTTACCAGGGAAACGGAGGCTCCCTTTTGAGGTTCTTAGCCTCACTCATACAAGAATTTAGAAATGGACTCAGAGCTGGACGGTGGCATACGCTTTTAATTCAGCACTCGGGAGGTAGAGGCAGGCAGATCTCTGCGAGTTTGAGGCCATCCTGGTCTACAGAATGAGTTCCAGGACAACCAGGGCTGTAAAAGAACCCACGTCTCCAAAAACAACAAAACAAAACAAAAAGACTCGGAAAGAAACACCAGGACTACTTCACTAGTGTTTAAAAGAAGAGTACAGTGCAGGTTATAATATAGCGCGAGAGAAAACACGGGCAGTGGCCGGGAGGAGGGAACACTGGAGGCGCACGGAGTGGGGGGGGGATATTACCTTTTAAGTTAGGCGCAGGGTGGAAAGAAACAGAAAAAGGGATTGCGCACCCAAGGATGGATGTGGGTTAGGAAACTGAGGAAAGAATCCTGACAGCAAATGGTCATTTACAGTCCCCACCCTCTCTGGGTTGTAGTTTGAGAGCTTTGTTTCTATGCTTGCTCTATACGAAGCCGGGGTTAGAAAGGTCTTCAGTCTTCCTCTGCAAACTGACTTCTTTCACATGTTAATTTCGGTGGAGTTTGGTTTAGTTCATCAAGAGCTGGACTACAAGCAGTCGACACTACTCCCAGTTCAGATTTGTAAACAGTTTAAAGGGTGTGTCTTTGGGCATAGGGAGGAAGAATGATTTTTGATCACCATAGGTCAAACATAAGAATAAACTTCAGATAATGTATAAAAGAATTATTTACCAAATGAAGTTGAGACAGGGGAAAGAGCAGTGTACCACAGTGAACAGGAAATACACACACACAGCAGAGGTCAGGGGGAGATCCCCTAACACCCATACTTCCAGAAAATGACATTGTTTCTGACTTTCATTTGAAATCTTCCTCCTCCGGTACCCCTCCTCCTTGAGCTCCAGCCAAGTGTGTTACGTGTTAGAATCCACTGATGAGTGCGATATCATTTGTTAGCCGGCGGCATGTGTGTGAAAGGACGTCTCTAAGGACTTGCACAATTGTGTCATCATCTGTCTGTCGCTCCCCACATCATTTGCACACAGCAATCAGTTGATGCAGACTGATGCTTACGCTTTCTTTCACGTCCCAGTTTCCCTGCTCACTTTAGTGAGAGATCCCAGGCAATGATGGTTTGTAAGAGATAGATTTTGTTCCTGTAAATGTGTCGCACTAAACATCCCTGCTTTTCCAATGTGTCTTAATTATAGAGGCAACATGATAATATTTATAAATAAAGTTTTCATACTTTGTACTTTCATCTGACACCCCCACATACACACACACTCACAGACATACACATTTTGATTAAAAACACAGAGAGGATCCCCAGTGTAGCTCATTGGTAGACCACTTACTTAGCATGCTGCAAGTCATTGGTTCATTCCCAACTTAAGAAAAAAACACCAAGGGCTGGTGAGGTGACTCAGCAGGTGAAGGCAATTGTTGCCAAACCTGATGACTGGCATTCAATGCCTGGGACTACGTGGTAGCAGGAGAGAACTGACTCTTGAAAGTTATTCTCTCATCTGGGTAGACTCGTGTGCATGCACACACACATGCACAATTAACAAATAAATGCAGTAAAGAAACTCAACTAAAAGATAAGGAAATGACGAACCAAGCGAATGTGTAAGTTTCTATCCTGTCGTTTAAACCAGGGATGCCAGGCCATCGCCCTTCAAAGTGGCTCTTGTCACTGACTTCAGAATCCACTATTTTAGGAGACGAGGCCAGGGTCACTGATGGCTTGATTTCCCACAGCAGCTGGAAGCAATGTGATTAGGATCCTTCCCAGTTCTGTGTCACGTGCATCAGGGACCTAGGGAATGCAAAGGAGCTGTGGGCAAATCCTGAGGATGGTGACAGTCTCTAGTTGCTCCAGGAACTAGTTGTGTGCCTCCTGTGACGCAGCTGTACAGGACTCCAACACTTATGCTCTTTCCTTAAGGGCCTTTCTGGTGTCCAGAGTGCTTGGTGTACTGTCCGCCTGCACTACGTGTACGGCGTGTAGTGCGGCGTTTGCACTACGAGACAGTTAGAGAGTCTCTAGCAAAAGCCTGGAGATTAAAACACACAAAGACACACAGAGACAGCGGTCACCCTTGAAACAAGAATGCCCCCTTTATTGTGTTCAGGGGCAGCTTATATAGGGATCCTTAACTGATAGCCACGCCCCAGCCAAACCCACCAGAAACCACTCCCCTGCCATCAGGAACTCCTGAGGGTCTCATGCTCAGAGCAGCTGTAAGCACAGGAAAACAAGTTGTTTTGCTCAGAGCAGCTGTAAGCATAACAAGTTGTTTACAAGAAATTCAGGGTCTGGGGGTCCACAGCCCTCAACACTTTGGAACATATCACTTCCTTGATTCAGAAAAAAAAAGTCTTTACGAAGAGGAAAACAATTTCTCTAATTTGTACTTCAAGTTTCGTATCCCTCTAGGTCGACATTGTACACACTAAATGAACTTGACTGTAGGGAAGGGAAATGAAGGCATCATTGTCTCACTCTGCGTGCCTGAACTGGTGTAACCATTCTCACAGTCTAGCCTCCTAATTTATCTAGAGGATGACATCACCTTTGTTCTGGTGCTTACCTCAAGTCTACCCCTTCAGATGTTACAGACACAGAAACATCTGGAATCACCTGGCTGTTCCTTGACTTTTCAGCTCACTAGGTTTGGCCAGTAAAGCCACAGATGTAGTAGTTGGTACTTGGTTGCAGTGGTATCTTAGGCCTCACCTGAAATGCCGCAAGGGTCCTTCCAGAAATGTCTGTGATAATTTACAGTACAATATAATTTTGAATAATATTAATCATTTTAAGAAGAATCAGTATTGGCCAGTAAGATGGCTAACCAGGAAAGGCATTTGCCAACCAGCCAGACCCCCTCAGTTCAATCCCTGAGACCCACATGACAGAAGGAGAGAAGACAGCCATAGGTTGTCCTTTGACCTCCAAATGTACACAGAGGTACATACTCATGCATGCACACATACTTATAAATATTAAAAAATGAAGATGATTATATTTTTCTTTCTCATTTTTTATATTTATTTTTACTTTATGGGTATAATATTTCACCCACATTTATGTATTGTAGCATGTGTGTGCCTGAGGCTCGAGAAAGCCAGAAGGCGTTGTTGAATTCCCTGAGATTGGAGTTACAGACAGCTGCGCGCCCCGTGGGTGCTGGCAATGAAACCCAAGTCCTCTGTGAGCACAGCTAGTGCTCTTAGCCTCCAGAACCGTCTCTACAGCCAGGTCATAGCTGGAGCCATTCATTGCCCCAGAGTCAGCCATCCTGACTTTTAAGCTCTCCCATTAGGGTGGGGCAATAAGTGACCCAAAGGATCAGAGACAGTTCAATCCAGCTTGAACATTAGGTTAAAGTCGACACCCCAGGGTCCAAGTTCAGGAGGTGACTAAGCACAATAAAGAAGTTAGGAACCAGTATAGACCTGCTAGCCATTCACTAAACCTCAGGTCGCAGGTGTTTCAGAGGTCAGTGGAACTTATTGCTACATCCTTAGGGCATAATCACAAACTCTTACTGAAGGACATTAACCAATTCTTATTACATCAAGACAACTATACTGAAAGCTGAATTTATACCAGCGCCCGTGGGAGGGGATTTCGTCCGTCTCACCTATGCCATCCCGGGTAGCTTTCCCACAATTCATTTCATCATGACATCATCTCTGAGCCCAAATCTGAAGCTAAATAAACTGCTTGGAATTTCTGAATCTAGGAAAGCCTGGTGAGGCTTCAGAGAGAGAAGAACCTAGGTTAAACTTGTGTTTTAATGTGAAGTTCATGGGCTTCTTGCTGGGCTCATTCCCTGCTCTCCTTCCTCCTTCCTCTTCAGCTACTTACTTTGCTACTACAGCTGAGCTCTGAGCCCTATCTATCTTACTCTCCTGGGTGTTTGCAGCCACAGGAAACAGCCTGAAGCGCCAGGGTTTTAAAATAGCCAGGAAGCCTGGTTAAAAAGTTCCCTGGGTTGGGTGAAAAGAGGTGGCTCTCTCCACAGGCTTGGAGCCTCTGATAGTCATGTGTTCTCATGCTCCCAAGCTCCGTCTGGGTGGAACTTGAGAAGACAAGCCCCTTCCCACCCCCTCTGTCTCAGACCGGAGAAGACTCTCCAGGTTATCCGCTTCTGGATTTGGTTTCCCTTCAGAGTTAGGTCAGCCACAAGTCTCAGTTTTTCTTTTTCTCTTTCTCTCTCTCTTTTTTTTTTTCAGTATTAAAATAACTGGCACTGATGTACTGTGGTACTGGGAAGTCCGTGGTGGCAAGGTGACTATAGCACCACCCCACCCCCAACCCGCTCATGGCTGGCCAGTGATGTCCAAGCTAATTTTAGACCTTGAAGACAAGCCACAGGGAAGAAAAGGATAATGGGCAGAAAATGATCAGGTTCCATGATTTAACTTAAAGTAACTGGAAACAGAGCAATGGGGAAGGAGGAGAGAAGTCAGGTCCATCTTGTCAAGTTCAGTCAAGACATGTAACTGAAGTAAACCAAGGCTGGGTCTGGAGCTGAAAGACCCAAGGTCTTCTGTGCTTGTGAGAGTCTTGTCTTCCTCTGCAGGCAGAGAAGCGCCTGGCTGCTGCAGGCTTCATGTGCTGACTTAGCTGAGGAAGGAGGTGAGCCCCAAACCATAGGAGCTTCGACAGCCCCACTTCGTTGCGGAAAATGATCTGGTTTGACTTGGGTGTATTTCTATTTTTAGATTGGGTGTTGTTCTAGTTTTCTATTGCTGTTTATAAACGCCACGATCAAAAGCAACATGGCGAGGAAAGCGTTTATTTCATCTGACAGCTTCTGTGAAACCGGAACAGGAACCACATGGTTGTTCGGGAGTCACACTGTTAGCCATGATAGTACTTCTCCATACCTTAAAGAGTAAGTTTCTGATACCTAAGCCTAATGTATCCTGCAAACCATGATTTTCATCTGTACTGAACTTGTGACCCCATGATATATGCCCACCCCCTTTGCCTTGCTGCACTTCTGAACTCCTGTGATGACCCTCCTTCTACATGATATATTTTCGCACTTATTGTAGATAGAAGTTTCTGTCCCACCTAGTCCTGCAGCCATTCAGTCCCAAATAAACACACAGGCTTATATTAATCATCAACTGTTTGGCCTAATGCTCAGGTTTATTACTAACTAGCTCTTATGACTTAAATTCACCCATAATTCTTATCTATGTTTAGCCATGTGGCTTGGTACCTTTTCTCAGTGAGGCATTCTCATCTTTTTCCTCTGCATCTGGCTGGTGACTGACTCTCTGCTTTTCCTCTTCCCAGAATTCTCTTAGTCTGGTTGCCCTGCCTATACTTGCTTCCTGGCTACTGTCTAATCAGTGTTTTATTAAACTAATATGAGTGACAAATCTTTACAGTGTACAAGAGCATTGTCCCACAGCAACTTATCTACCCCAAAGGCATCCTGGAGCTCTGAGCCTCCCATTCTTCTGTCCATGTTATTACTAGCTGATTAATCTCAAACCTAACCCATCCCATAAAAGGGGCCTCAAAAGCCAGTGAGGGACTGCTCTCTGAAACCCCAATTTAGTGGGAGGCAGTCTGGCCAGTTCCTTGTGCACTTCTAAATACAGCTTGTTTTAATCAGACAGCCAAGGAAATGTTTTTTTCCCTTCAGGTCTAACACAGTCCATCACAAAAGAAAGGCAAGGCAGGAACTCAAGCAAGAACCTGGAGGCAGAATCTGAAGCACAGACTATAGAGGAGTGCTCATTGATGCCTTGCCTTTCTTACACAGCCTAGGCCTACCTGCCTGAGAGTAGTACTACCCACAGTAATTCAGGCCTTCCTGCATCATTAGCAATAGAGAAAATGCCTCATAAACATGCCCACTGGTCAATCTGATGGTAGCCATTCTTCAGCTGAGGTTTCTTTGTTCTAGATATGTCAAGTTGATAACCAAGCTTAGCTGTCACAAGTGTTTCAAAGGTTGGATACATTTTATGCATCAGATATATCTTATACACTGGCGTTCTATTATTGGGCTATATCTTATATGCTGTCATCATATTGTAGGGAAAAGGTCCAGTACTCATCGAGTCTACAATCTGACTTTGACGTTAGAGAAATGGAAGACGGCCGTTGTGGATGGAAATCCATGCAAGGCTAAGACTGAACTAGGAAGAGTGCCAAGACGGAACATCACCTCCCCTTTTCCAGTTTCAATGTTCTGCTCAGTTAGAACAGTGCTCAAAAGAATAGATTGTCCTGCTGCTGGGTCACCAGGCCTGGGAACCCCAGACTCTCCAGTCTCCCTGTGTCTTAAAGAGCAGTCCACAGTGAACCAATAGGTGCTTTATTCTGCTTGGCCAATGTGACACCAGATGAGGAAGAAGGCTCTGCTAAGTTTCTACAAAGGTTGTGGTGTGAGTGCATACCTGTCCTCTCAGCCTTTGGTGACAGAGACAGGAGGATCAGGAGTTCGAGGCTAGCATGAGCTACAGAATGAGAGTTTTTTTCGAAAGTAGATGAAATTTAAGAAGAAAGAAAAAGAATCTGTTGATTTGCTTAGTTGATCTTTAATGTCAGAAAGGTTTTTATGCACTTGTAACTTTACAGGGGCCAGGGTTCCTTTCTTTCTTTTTATTTAAAAAAAGAAAAGAAAATCCCCACATTTTATTTGTGTGTGTGTGTGTGTGTGTGTGTGTGTGTATGTGTGTGTGTGTGTGCCACAGTGCGCACGCAGTGATCAAGGACAACTTGTTTTCTCTTTCTCCCGTGTGGGTCCCAGGGGATTGGACTCAGGTCCTCAGCTTGGCAGTAGGCCCTTTTACCCAGTGAGCCATGTCACTGGTTCCTGGTTCCGGGGTTCATTTTTGCTTTAGCCTCTTATCCAGGGAAGTCCAAGCTTCCCCGGAAATGTTCTGGAAGGGATGGATTAATGTACATTTTAAGATCCAGAGTGTCAATTATCTATTAAATTCTTAACCTTTCTCCTTATCTGGGGGTGAGAAATAAGTTGTTACAGTCCGTTTGCAACCTGAGATACACTTAAGTTCATAAGACTTGAAGCAGGCTTTAGGGCTCTCCCTCTCCTAGCTGGTTTTGACAAAGGCTTGTCAAAAAGATCAGAATGGGGGAGGGGCAACCTCAAACCCAAATTCTTCATTGGATGAGGCTTTGTGTCCTCAGCCAATGAAGTGGGGAGTTGGAGTTTGGGAGTGTAAGTTTGAATTGATTAGGAGAAGAGAACAGAAATCTGTCCAGTCCAAGGATTTTTAAAAATCTACTATCTTGCTGGGCTATGATGGCTCAGGCCTTTAATCCCAGCACTTGGGATGCAGAGACAGACAGATCTCTGAGTTCCAGGACACCCAGGATAGCCTGGTCTACAAAGCGAGTTCCAGGACAGCCAGAGAAACCTTGTCTTGAAAACACAGAAACAGCCTGGGTGGTGGTGGTGCACGCCTTTAATCCCAGCAGTTCGGGGGGGGGGGCAGAGGCAGGAGGATCTCTGTGAGTTCAAGGCCAACCTGGTCTACTAGAGCTAGTTCCAGGACAGGTTTCAAAGCTACAGAGAAACCTTGTCTTGAAAAACCAGAACAAAAAAGCAGAAACAAAAAACAAACAAACAAACAAAAAAACCCTCACTGTCCTAAGCCACAACTAGGGCATAGGCCATCTTTGCCTTTCTTTTTGCCAGTGTCCCTTTTTACAGAATTTTAACAGCAGTCCTTAATAGGATTGCTTTGCTGTTAACTAGTTTCTAGAATTTTTAAAACTTATTTCCAAAAAAGGGAACTTGGAGCATAATATAAGCACTCTTCTTCATAAAATGTCAAATTTCATACAGAGGATATCAATGGATACTAATGACATAGTAAGACAGATATTAAAAACAATGTCCCTTGCGGGTGAACTGGGGACAGGAAGGATTAGGCTGGCGTGGGGTGGAGGGAGAGAGTTCTCAGAGGGGCAATTGGGGGGCATTTCAGAGGCAAGGTAGAACCCTAATGCAACAGAAACTCCCAGGAATCCATGAGGGTGACCCTAGCAAAGACGCCTAGTAACAGGAGACATGGAAGGTGAACTGGCCATCTTCTGTAACCAGACAAGGCTTCCAGTGGAGGGATTGGGGAACAGCCACAAAACCTTCGACATATAATTGGTCTGGCCTGCCAGATGTGCTGGGGTGCAGCAGAACTTGTGGGAGCAGTCAACCAATGACTGGTCTGAATTGAGACTCATACTGGGAGAGGGAGTCCCTGGAAGGCCAGGAACCAGAGACTGGATAGCCCAGAGACCAAGGATAGAACCAAACAGGACGGGCAAAAAAGAAAAAGAAAAAAGAAAGAGTCAATGAAATGATCCCTAGTGATGTTCTATTATACTTGTAGACCAGAGTTTAGCCTAATAGTCATCAAAGAGTCTTCATCCAGTGACTAATAGGAGCAGATGCTGAGGTCCACAGCAAAACATTAAGTGGAGCTCAGGAAATCCTGCAGAGGAAGGTGAGGAAGGGCTGTAGGAGTCAGAGGGGTCAGGACACCACACAAAAGGGGATCACAGAGACTGAACCAACAATCAAGGAGTCTGTATAGGACTGATCTATAGCCTCTGCGTATATGTTAAGGTCATGTAGCTTACAGTTCCTATGGGACTACTAACAGTGGAAGCAGGGCCTGCCTCTGATTCTTTTGCCTGCCTTTGGGACCCTTTTCCTCCTACTGGGTTGCCTCATCTGAGGGGATGGTGTAGGAGGGTCCTTCTGTATTTGGGTTGCTTTTATTGGTTAATAAAGAATCTGCCTTGGACTTCTGATAGGGCAAGACTTAGATAGACAGGATAAAGAGAACAGAATGCTGGGAAGGGGACAGAGTTAGAGAAAGCTGCCTACCATGAAGCTGCCAGGTCAGACAAGCTGAATCTTTACCGGTAAGCCACGACTCGTGGTGACACACAGATTATTAGAGATGGGTTAAACAAATATGTGAGAGTTAGCCAATAAGAGGCTAGAGCTAATGGGCCAGGCAGTATTTAAATGAATAGTTTCCGTGTAATTATTTCGGGTATAAGCTAGCCAGGCACCGGGCGGCGGGAGCCTGGTGACCGCTGGGACCAAAAGCAAGCCCACGCGTCTCTTACTACAAGGGGATGTGGCTAGTCTTATTATAACTTGATATACCATGTTTGGTTGATATCCCCGTGAGGCCTGCCCTTTGCTGAAGGGAAAGGAGGAGGAGTGGATCTAGGGGGAGAGAGCAGGACCAGGAGAGAGGAGAGAGGAGAAACTACAATTACGGTGTAATATATAAGAGAAGAATAATAAAAAGCAAGAAAGAATGCCTTGCTGCGTATGCTAGAATAAAGACCGCATACACACTTACTGGGGTTCTTGTTTTGATTTTATGAATACCAACCCCAGTATTGTTCCACACCCCATATTATCATTTGCTTTAACTTCTCTTTGCATTTTCCCCATATTTATGTAAATGTAGTTGATAATACTTTATCATATGATAATCCTTTATCATATCCCAAATGTGAATTTACTGAGTAAAAGTGGAAAATTATAGTAAAGGACAAATTATTTGAGTGTTATTATTTTTGTTTTGTCATTCATATATGTATACAATGTATTTTGATTATATGCACCCCCTTCCCCTTCAAACTCCTCCGGGATCGCCATCACTCTGTCCCTGCAACAAGCTATTCATTAAAAATGTCTTTAGAGCCGGGCGGTGGTGGCGCATGCCTTTAATCCCAGCACTCGAGAGGCAGAGGCAGGCGGATCTCTGTGAGTTCGAGGCCAGCCTGGCCTACAAGAGCTAGTTCCAGGACAGGCTCCAAAGCTACAGAGAAACCCTGTCTCGAAAAACCAAAAAAAAAAAAAAAAAAAAAAAAGAAGTCTTTAGAAACAGAGATCTTCGGTGTCACAGTCCAATGCGATTCATTCACTCACTCATATCCCGTCATCATATATCCCCCCCATCTCACCCCAGTCAACACTATATTCGGTTCTGGAAATGTAGAATCTAAGTGTAGCCCAAATGAGTACGAGTCTCCTGAGTCTTAGCTGCCATGGGGGGAGTTGGATGGATGTAATGGTGGCAAACCAGGTCCTTTCAGGGTCCTCCTTTGTGTATTTTCCCAGCCACTTCTCTGCAGAGCTGGTTCCCAGAGGGATAAAATTGCCTGAAAGTGTTCCACAGAGGCTTTCCCCAGGAATCCTCTTAGCTTCGTGGAGACAAAGGCAGTTCACTGCCTTGTCTGTAAGTGGAGAAATACAAGCTGGAATGTGCAAATGAAAAGATCTGCTTGCCGCAGGTCCACACCCCGGAGTCTTGAAAATAGTGGGCCATAAAAAGCAGCCACCTGAGATCTGGATTCCCCAAGCTGTGGTTGCCCAGGTGTGACCTTCCCTCCAGAACCCTAGAGGGCTCCCAGTTCCAGAAGTGCTCAAGGAAGAAGAGGACAGGAAGTAACTAAGATCTAAGACACTTGATGTGGGATGCCTCTCTGTGTGCTGTATGTTTTATTACCATTGGTTAATAAAGAAGCTGCTTCTTTATTGGCAGGGCAGAATATAGATAGGCAGGAAGGACAAACTGAATACAGGGAGAAAGAAGGCAGAGTCAAGGGAGATGTCAGCAGCTGCCAGGAAAACAAGATGTGAGGTAACAAGCCACTAGCCTCGTGGTAAAATATAGAATAATAGAAATCGGTTGAGTTGTAATAGCTAGTTAATAATAAATCTGAGCTAATAGGCCAAACAGTTTGTAATTAATATTAAGCCTCAGAGTGGTTATTAGGGAATTGGAAGGTGGGAGAGAAACCTCCAGTTACAGGTACAGGGCTCAGGGTAGTCACCCAAGGGGCACTTTGCCACTCAGACCTTGCCTCTCTAGAGAACATTCTGGATCCCTTGTTCAAACCCTATCATCATATTTCAGGTTGTGCCCTTACATTTAGTTCTCAGTTAGATGGTCTATGTGGTTTCAGACTGCATGGAAAAAGAGATAAAAAGGAGGAGGACATGACCACTCCCAAAGTACAAAGAAGACTTTTATTATGGATACGAGAGCAAGCACAACCAGAAGCAGAGACATCTGGGAGAGACCAGAGTGAACAGGACTCTGAGCCAGACTATGGGAGGAGGTGGGGGAGGGGAGAGGAGAGAACCAGGAGACCAGGAGGGTAAAGGGTAGACAGAAGGGGTCCAGAAACCAAAATGGCTGGATTATATAGGGATGGACAGCTGGCCTGGGAAAGTTTAGGTTAGGGAGTGGGGTATGCCAGGTAGGGACTGAGGGATGCTGGGTATGCCAGGTAGGGACTGAGGGATGCTGGCAGAACCTGGTGGCCAGGTCCGCTTTGATATGTTAAATAGGCACCTCAGTTAGCCATTTGTCTTGTGTTTGAGACCTAACACAGCCCTGAATGACCTCTAACTTTGATGGGTGTCCCACTCAAATATGTCCCCTTTGGGGACTGGAAATCCTGAGCTACTAGCAGTGTTTGGTACAAATCCTGGGAGTATGAAGGTAGGTTATATACCTTGAGGTCACTTTCTCTTGATAATAGGCTGTGGTTGCCCAGGTGTGACCTTCCCTCCAGAACCCTAGAGGGCTCCCAGTTCCAGAAGTGCAACTACAGATTTTTATCCATGTTACTATCTTCTCTTGAGTATATGGAAGCTTTGGCAGGTTTTAGAAACCAGACAAAATGAAGAAATGTCAAATGACTCCTCCCCCTTTTATGTGTATGAGTGTTTGTCTTCATGTATGTATTGGTACCATTCGCATGCCTGGTGTCCACAGCGGTCAGAAAAGAGCATCTGATGCCCTGGAACTGGAGTTACAGACAGCTGTAAGCTGCCCTGTAGGTGCTGGGAATTGAACCCGGGTTCTCTGTCTGCCTAACCACTGAGCCATCTCTCCAGCCCAGATCACCCAGGTTTTAAACGGTCCGCTCCTTGAAAAGACTGAATGACACTGACTCCTAGGTGGCAGTTGTCTCTTGAGGGTTGATATGGTGAGATCTTACTTTCTTTTACATACCTTTTCTACTCTCTATCTCCCTCCTAAAATGGTCACAGATTATGTTTCTAATTACGAAACATTTTCTTTCTGCGTGGGTTTGCCTCATCATCTACCCTCTCGCTCATAATAGCCTGTGCATGTGCTGGGCACAGATAGAAAATTCAGCTTCCTCATTAGTGTGTTACTTACAGCTTCTCCGTGGCCTTGAATTTTGTGACCTTGGGGAATGTGGAAGATGCAGATCCCAGTCAGGAGGGATTTTACAAGAGGTGGATGAAAGGCTTCGTCAGCGGCTACAGCGGAATAAAACCAACAGCGGAATCAAACCTCTGATTAATAACAGCCCTGTCTGTGTACATCAGTGTTTTACAAACCCAGTCTGGAAGTGGAGTCAGGCCAGGAGGGACATCTATTCTGAAGGGGTGGGACCCAGTCTGTGCCTTTCCAAGGTGCCAGTTAGTCTGAAGCACCTGCTGGACTAGGTTTTCAGGGACTACTACTTCTTAATTTCAATTGTATGTACTCAGATGATCTTTATGTATATGTGTGTGGGTGCATGTGTGTGTGTGTGTGTGTGTGTGTGTGTGTGTGTGTGTGTGGCTGTTCTCAGTTGCTACAATTCCCTCTTTTCTCTCAACACCCTCATCCTTTCTTCTACCTTATAGAAAGATACCAACTGAAAAAAACTAAATTAAGCTAAAATAACATTTCAAAAGTATTTAATCTCCATGTTGTGTAGGTGAGAAGGGGGACTGTAGTTTTCCCCCCTTTTAATTCAAACAGCTTTTAAGAACAAATTCTCTGCCCAGCAAAATTCTTCAAAGACCTCGAAAGAACGGTACTCAACTTCATTTGGAAAAGCAAAAAACCCAGAATAGCCAAAACAATCCTGGGCAATAAAAGAACTTCTGGAGGCATCACAGTCCCTGACTTCAAACTCTACGACAGAGCTACAGTATTGAAAACAGCCTGGTATTGGCATAAGAACAGACAGGAGAACAATGGAGCCAAATAGAAGTCCTAGATATCAATCCACACATCTTCGAACACCAGATCTTTGATAAAGAAGCAAAAAATATCAAATGGAAAAAAGAAAGCATATTCAACAAGTGGTGCTGGCATAACTGGATATCAACATGTAGACAAATGAAAGTAGACCCATATCTATCACCATGCACAAAACTCAAGTCCAAATGGATCAAAGACCTCAACATAAAGCCAGCCACACTGAACCTTATAGAAGAGAAAGTGGGAAGCACACTTGAACACATTGGCACAGGGAACCACTTCCTAAATAGAACCCCAGCAGCACAGACACAGAGAGAAACAATTAATAAATGGGGCCTCTTGAAACTGAAAAGCTTCTGTAAAGCAAAGGACATGGTCAACAAGACAAAACGACAGCTTACAGAATGGGAAAAGATCTTCACTAACCCCACACCAGACAGAACTCAAGAAATTGAACACCAAAATATCACATAATCTAATAAAAAAAATGGAGCACAGACCTAAACAGAGAACTCTCAACAGAGGAATCTAAAATGGCTGAAAGACACTTAAGGAAATGTTCAACATCCTTAGTCATCACAGAAATGCAAATCAAAACAACTCTGAGATTCCATCTTACACCTGTAAGAACGGCCAAGATCAAAAACACTGATGACAAGTTATGCTGGAGAGGTTGTGGGGAAAAGGGAACACTTCTGCATTGCTGGTGGGAATGCAAGCTGGCACAACTCCTTTGGATGTCAGTGTGGCAATTTCTCAGAAAATTAGGAAACAACCTTCCTCAAGACCTAGTAATACCACTTTTGGATATATATCCAAAGGATGCTCAATCGTTCCACAAGGACATGTGCTCAACTATGTTCATAGCAGCTTTATTTGTCATAGCCAGAACGTGGAAACAACCTAAATGCCCCTCGATCCAAGAATGGATAAGAAAAATGTGGTACATTTACACAATGGAGTACTACACAGCAGAAAAAAATAACGACAGCTTGAATTTTGCAGGAAAATGGATGGAGCTAGAAAGCATTATTTTGAGTGAGGTAACCCAGACACAGAAAGACAATTATCACATGTACTCACTCACAGGTGGTTTTTAAACATAAAGCAAAGAAAACCAGCTTACAAACCACAACCCCAGAGAACTTAGACAACAATGAGGACACTAAGATATAGATATAATCTACATGGGAAGTAGAAAGTGGAAAACGACAAGATCTCCTGAGTAAATTGGGAGCATGGGGGCCTTGGGGGACGATTGAATGGGGGAGGGGAGCAGAGAAAAATGTAGAGCTCAATCAATATCAATAAAAAAATGTAAAACGAAAAGAATAAATTCTCCAGAATTCCCATTGTTAGCAGAAATGCAATAAAATAAGCCCTCTTATATGCTGGTGGGCTGATGGGAACTTAATTTTAGAGCAGTTTGCTCACATGTATCAAGAACTTCAATTGTTCCTATCATTTAACCTAGTAAATTTTTTTGTTTCGTTTTGTTTTGCTTTTTGAGACAGGGTTTCTTTGTGTAGCCCAGGCTATCCTGGAATTTGTTCTGTAGACCAGGCTGGCCTCCAACTGAGAGATCTGCCTGACTCTGCCTCCTGAGTACTGGAATTAAATGTGTGTACCACTGCCACCTGGCCTAGTAATTTTATTTCAAATGATATAACATGCTGGGTGGTGGTGGTGCACACCTTTAATCCCAGCACTCAGGAGGCAGAGAGGTAGGCAGATCTGGTTGAGTTCAAAGCCAGCCCTGTCTACAGAGTTAATTCCATTACATAAAGCCAGGGCTACATAGATAAATCCTGTTTTGAAAAACAAAGACATAATCCTAACTGTGGTGAAATTAGTATGTGCAGAAAGATGTTTCTTGTATCTGCTGTTACTCAGCCCTGACAATAACATTTTACATGTCACAAAGATAGGAAGGGAGCTCTTGGGGAAGGGAAGGGGGCCTCAAGCAAAGGGAGAGCAGCAGCAGAAGAAAGACAAACATGCTTTCTGTCATACGTGGAGTGATGTTGGAGGGCGGCAGGTAAAGAAGCAGAAAGACTCTCATAGAGAGGGAAAGAACCAGCAGAAAGAAAAGGACGAGGGAGGCAATGGGGGAGAAGTATACAATGCAGAATGATCTGTGTGAATGCAAGTGTCGTAGTGGAATTCAGTACCCTGTATGCGAACATTACACACTACAAAAAAAAAGCAAACCAGGAGGGACGCCAAGTTCCAAGAGACGGAGAGTAAGGTGTGGTCTGCTCAGGCTGTGAAAGCAAAAGCTGTGGATTCCTGCTTCCAGGAGGCTGGGAGAAGTCGTGGGGCAGCTGGCTAAGGGAAAGCAGTGGGATACAAGATTCTATCATCATTGTGACCAAACTACATTCAGCAATGCTGAAAATGAACGAAGGCTGGGGATATAGTTCCGTGGTAAGAGCTCACAGGTGATAGGCATCTGTACTGGCTTGACCTTGGGGTTCTGACAGGGTATGTCCTCAGTATCCTTTGACCACACATGTAAGTCAGTGGCCCTCTCCTTCTCAAGCCAGGTGGTGGTGGCTCATGCCTTCAATCCCAGCACTCAAGAGGCAGAGGCAGGTGGATCTCTGTGAGTTCGAGGCCAGCCTGGTCTACAAGAGCTAGTTCGAGGACAGCTAGGGCTGTTGCATAGAGAAACTCTGTCTTGAAAAAAACAAAACAAAACAAAACAAAACAAGAACAAAATTAACAAATTCCCCTGTCAGAGCCACATAGACAGAGCCAAAGTGAATGATGAGGTTATGAGGAGAAGGGTATTTCTGTATACATATCCACAGCATGAAGGAAAAACAGCCAGTATTTCTGTTCCAAGTATTTACACTTAGTCCTTCTGATGCTACAAGGAGGAGGCAGATGCCCTGGGGTAATGTTATTCCCATTAATCCCTTTCAGGCCCTAAACTATTTTAGTTTCAGGGGGAAGGAAGTCCTGCCCACAGGCCTTGAGGACATACTTTCAGGGGACTTTGGAGGTCACAAGGTTTTTCCTGTAGTTCAGGATACTCTGAAGCCTTTGTAGGACCCCGGATTCCCTCTTCAAGGCCAGAAAGGCATTTGAGAAGCAAGTGAGAAGCCCTCTCATCAAATCCATAAATTGGATTGTTCAGTTGGAACCTCCTGCTCACCTGTGCATGGTCCAGAAAGCCCCATTCCCCCCCCCCTCTTCAAACCCTGCCTTCTCAGAGAATCTCCAACAAAGAAAAGATGCCAAAAAGCCTACTTCGTATTGCTGGCAACTATTGTAACTTCCTTCCCTGTTGCCACCAGCAGCCCAAGTACCCACCTAAGCATTCCAGCTTTTGACTGTACTTGGACACAAACCCAGTTTGTGGTGGACACGACATCACCCCTTGCCTACAGGCTATACCATCTCTCTGCTTTAGTTGAGGCTTGTGGCTACCCCAGCTTTGGTCTCTGGGATCAAACCTACATTGGAGTTGCTTTGCTCAAATAAACCTGTTGTTACACTTTTCCAATTTGGCTTGACCTGGCTTACTGCATCAGCAGAGAAACCTATTATGGGAAGGGGTGGCAGAAAACCTATTACCAATGTGTCCTTCTCATCCATGTGGACACAGTAGACTTTTGGGGGGTGTAAATGGCCCTGAAGAGCCTTTCAAAAGTGTTGGTCTTTGTGAACAACTACCACATAAGCCTAAGGGAACACAGCCTCTTCTATGGACAGGCTCACTGGGTAGTGATTTTGATGCAAATATTCTTGGCCAGTTCTATTCCTCAGTGGGGTCACGGGTATATTTTCACCAAATACATTTTTCCCTCTGTTGCAATCATGTCACAGACTTGTGTAATGACGGAAACATTTGAGATGTTTCTTATTCTCAGGGACTTTTCTGGGACTAAATTGTTAAGAGACAGTACTACAAGAATTGTGGACACAGCAGTCATCACGGTGACAAACCTGAATGCTGTCTGCTTCCTTTTTTCCTATGATGTTCGTGTCTAGGTTTGCCACTTGTCTAGTTTCATTTCGGCACCAATGCCAGCCAGACTTAATCTATATACAGACGCAGGGTGGGGGCAGATCTGCTCTAACTTCTTGTTTTGGCAAGGAGAGGAAGTGAAACAAGAAATTAAATTGTCTTATGGAAAAATCTATCGACCTCAAGTCTGTGGCTCTTATCTGATAGGGAAGGAGTTGAGGGACTCAGAAGGAAACACAGGGAACAACTGATTCACTGATAGAGGAGCTGAGAACAGCCGGGCTTCTCCCTCTGGGTCAATGCCGTATGAAGATCCTGCAAACTGGTCTCAGTGGCCAACTCAGGGTAGACAGCTCATGGGGGTGGCTTTGGAATGTGTGCTGCTCTGTGCATATACTTCCAGTATAGAGAGTACCGTCATCAACACGGATGTCACTTTGCAACATAAGGGATGCTGCATTTCTTCAAGTCAGGCCATCATAGCTGTACTAAGACGGGTCCCATTGACAACCCCTCGGCCGCAATTGCTCCATACTTGGATCTAAAAATAAGGAATATGAAGTCTTACTTTTCAAGGCTGTAGGGAACTTAAATATTTTTCACGTCAACTCAATTTACCAGTGAAGAAAAATGGAAGTGAACGGTGGCCAATGTTCTGCAGCAGGCTTGTCTCCATTGTCTCATGAACATCCAATGAGATGTTGACTGCATATTCATTTTGCAGACTGGGAAGTTGAAACTCAAAGATGAGCTTTCTAACAAAAAGTGAATGGGGGTGGGTGGGTGGAGAGATGGTGCAGAGGTTAAGAGCACTGTCTGGTCTTTCAAGGTCCTGGGTTCAATACCCAGCAACTGCATGGTGGTTCACAACCATCTATAATGGGATCTGATGTCTTCTTTTGGCTTGCAGGTATATATGCAGAGTACTCATCTATAAAATATAAATAATTAAAAATAAAAAATATTTAAAAACAATGAATAAATGGTATCTACTGTCTAACGATAAGTGAATGACATCATGGGATCTTAAACTTGAATTTTTCCTTTCCTGTATTCTTCCTTCTGCCCCTTCCTTGCAGGGAGCCATGGGCACAAACGCCATTACAAGATGACGCTTGCATCCTTGCAGTTTGGAGGTAAACAATTCCATATTTGGCAATGCTTCTGGACTGAGCGTTCAGGTGCTTCCCTCATGCACAATAACCTAGGTGTCCCTAACCAATCCTGAGGACTCTGGTGCCAGCGGGTACATAGCAACCAATCAAGGCGTGAGTCGCGTCAAATCTCCCTATATAAGTAGCCGCCATTTAGACCTCTCTCTCTCTTGCCTCCCGCTCTCCCTTCAACCTAGAGGCTCTCTCGCCTCCCGTTTTTTCCTCAACCGAGTGCTCTCCAATAAAGCGTGATCCGAGAAGAATCCTGAGTCTGGCTGTTCATTCCGCTGGTCGGGAGTCAGCCAGAATTGGTGCCAGAAACCTGGGAACACTCCCGGGGACACCGGGCGAGAGGGCCGAAAGAGGATTCAGAACTCGAGACGTAGAGAGGTGACCAGTCAGGTGACCGGTCGGCAAGTTCCTCCAGGTATGTTGAATCTGCAGATTGACCCTTGGATATTCTGCGGCTGCCTGTAAGTCCGCTGCAGGCTGCGCATAAACAAAGAGCGATAAGGCAGCGTTCCGCAGCAGGCGGCGCGTAAACAAAAAAGCAGAAGTCAGTCCGCTGTAAATAAAGCGGCTGCGGTTTGTAGGACAGCTTGTCAGAGTCAGATTCAAGGGAATCAGATTTCAAAGGGGAGGACTTGGAAGATAAAGAAAAGGAAGGCCGGCAGAAACAAAGAAACAGATCCGAAGGGGGAGGAAAGGGCCCTCAACGATCTGAAAAAAAAAGGACAGGGACAGGAGAGAGAAGGAAAAAGGCTCCCTCCTTATATCTGGTCCTGGATAAGTTTCAAAATTTAAATCTTTCTGGAGAGGAGTTGGACACCCAGAAAGAAAAAGATCTAAAAAAAAAGCAGCTGCTAAATATGAAAAAGAGAGATATGGGAGGCGACGGCCTCCATCTTCTAATTTTTACAGTCTCAAATATATTAGCTCAAATTCAGAATTGTATATTACAAAGAGATAGTCCATTTTACATTGGTCATATTCGAGCTCATACTCTGCTTCCAGGACCAATGGCTGAAACCAACGCTTTAGCGGACCAAGCTACAAGAGCACTGGCCCTGGTGGCTGCAGATCCTGTTGACTTAGCCAGAGATTTTCATGGGCTTTGTCATGTGCCTGTTGGTGCCCTGAGGGGAGAGTTTGTGATTGCAGGAAGCGAGGCTGGAAATGTGGTGG
>PVIU01004946.1:76923-120041 GCA_004026605.1 Ondatra zibethicus | reverse complement strand
TGATTAATCTGTCCAGTGGTGAGAGGGGAGTGTTGAAGTCTCCCACTATTAGTGTGTGGGTTTAATATATGATTTACGCTTTCAAAGTGTTTCTTTGACATATGAGGGTGCCCTTGTATTTGAAGCATAGATGTTAAGTATTGAAATTTCCTCTTGATGGATTTTCCCTGTGACTAATATGAAATGTCCTTCTTTGTCTCTTTTGGCTGATTTTATCTTGAAGTCTATTTTGTTAGATACTAGGATAGCTACACCTGCTTGTTTCTTAGGTCCATTTGATTGGTATATTTTTTTCCCAACCTTTTACTTTGAGACAATGTCTGTCTTTGAGGTTGAGATGCATTTCTTGTATGCAGAAGAAGGAGGGATTCTGTTTTCATATCCAGTCTGTTAGCCTGTGTGGGTGAGTTGAGTCCATTTACATTAAGGGATATTAATGACCAGTTGTTGCTATCTCCTGTTAATTTGGTTTTCATTGTTGGTAATGTTATTTTGTGGGTTTTTTTTTTATTCTTCAGGGTTTACTGTAATGAGATCATCAGTTGTCTGAGTTTTTGTTGGTGTAGCCACCTTCCTTGGGTTGGAGTTTTCCTTCTAGTATTTTGTTTAGGGCTGGGTTTGTGGCTAGGTATTGGTGAAATCTAGATTTGTCATGGAATATCTTGTTTTGTCCTTCTATGGTGATCTACAGTTTTGCTGGGTATAGTAGTCTAGGCTGGCATCTGTGGTCTCTTAATGTCTGCATAATGCTTGACCATGACCTTCTGGCTTTCATTGTCTCCACTGAGAAGTCAGGTGTAATTCTGATAGGTCTACCTTTATATGTTACTTGGCCTTTTTCCTTTGCAGCTCTTAATATTCTTTCTTTACTCTGTATGTTTAGTATTTTGATTATTATGTGGCGAGAGGACTTTTTTTTTGGATCCAGTCTATTTGGTGTTCTGTAAGCTTCTTGTATCTTCTTCATAGGCATATCTTTCTTTAGGTAAGGAAAGTTTTCTTCTATGATTTTGTTAAATAAATTTTCCGTGCCTTTGAGTTGACTTTCTTCTCCTTCTTCTATACCTATTATTCTAAGATATGGCCTTTTTATATTGTCCCATATTTCATGGACATTTTGGGTTAAGCTTTTGTTAGATTTAATGTTTAACTGATGAGTCTATTTCCTCTATTTTATCTTCCGCACTTGAGATTCTCTGTTCCATTCCTTGTATTCTGTTGTTCGTACTTGCTTTTGTGGTTCCTGCTCTTTTCCTCATGATTTCTGTTCCTATAATTCCTTCGGCTTGTCTTTTCTTATTTTTTCTGTCTCAGTTTTCAAGTCCTGAATAGTTTCTGTTATGTTTGAGTTCTTTTTCTTGGTTTTCTTTAAGTGATTTGGTGATATCTTCTAATTTTTTGTTTGTTTTTTCTTCCATTTCTTTAAGGTAATTTCTCATTTCCTCTTTAAGAATTTCAGATATTCTCTTGTGGTTAATTTAATTTTCTTCTGGTTTATCCATATTTGGTTGTTCAGGTCTTACTTTTGTGGGGTCTTTGGGTTTCATTGGTATTGTGCTGCTCTTTGTGGTGTAGTGTGTGATCTTACCTTTTCTACTCATCTTTTCCTCTAATAGGTGTGGTTGGTACTGTCTGAGATTCTATTGAAAAATCTTCTAGGTGCCAGTAGATTGAAATCTAAGATGGTGTTCCTTGTGATACAGTTAGTGTCACAGTTCTAGTTATCCCATTGGTTATTCCTGTTCCTGGAGGTAGCTCAGTGCTCCTGTGCTTTGGTCTGCTCCCTTGGAGTTTTCAGTCTGGGGCCTACTTTGGTCTAGGCTGCTGGCTTTGATCTGTTTCTGTAAATCTTGGTCTGGATCTCCACTTGGAGGAGTCCCTGGCTTGGAGTTAGACCTGTTCTGGTGGCAATCGCTGATTTTGGATCTGGTCACTTGGTCAATCCTGATCTGTTCATGTCCTGGGACCGGGTTTGCTCCTGGCTTCTACTCCTGGTGGAGCTTGTTCTCTCTGAGTCTTAGGTAACTGGTTCAGTCCGACTCCAGCTCAGGTGGAGGTCGCGGACTGAGGTCGTTGGCTCAATCCTGGTCTGCCAGTGTCCCAGGACTGGGTTGGCTCCCAGGGCTGGATTTGCTCCTGGCTTCTGCTCCTGGTGGAGCTTGTTTCCTCTGGCTCTCTCTGTCCTAGGAGTCTCAATTCCACTCCTGTGGAATTTGTTGCCCAAGGTGGAGTTCCTTGCCTCAGGGCAACTTTGGCTTAGGTTACAGGCTTTGACCTGTATCTATAAATCCTAGTCTGGATACCCTCCTGCAGAAGTCCCTGGGTTGGAGTTGGACCTGGAAACGTTTCTGGTTCCGGTCTACTGCCTGGAAGGTTCTAGGGTCAGGTGCGCCCTAACCCGCAGGGGACCTGCTTACTTTCTCAGAGGTCTCAGATTCGCAGGGGTTCCAGGTTCCTGCCTATTCCCTTTGATGTCCCAAACCAATGCCTGAACCCACAGGGGACCTGGCTCAGGCCCACTCTCCCTGAGGTCCCAGATTCACGCCTGGCCCCGCCGAGATCTCTGATTCCTGCCTGTTCCCTCGGAGGACCCAGCCTTACTCACAGCCAGGCTGACGGAGTTCCTGGCTCCAGCCTAGTTCCTGGGAGGTCCCAGACCCTCACCCAGACCCACGGGGGTGCTGGCCTACGTCCACTCCCTTGAAGGTCCCAGATTCACGTCGGGACCCTCAGCAGTCTCTGGTTCTGGCTCACTCGCTTAGCGGTTACTCCCTTGTACCTGTTCCGGTGGAGATCGTTGGCTCTGGATCTGGTTGCTGGGTCAATCCTGATCTGCTTGTTGTCTAGTGATTCTTTAAAGATCTGCATTTGTCAAAGCTTGGTGACTCACAACTGTAACCCCAGCCCTTGGGAGGTTAAGGCAGGAGCATTGTCACCAGTTCCAGACCAGCCTGGGCTGAGTGAGTTTCAGGCCTGCTTGGGCTACAGAGTGAGAGAGACACTGTCTCAAGAAAACAAGTTAAAAACAATTTAAAGACGCCAGGCAAACAGAGTAGCAGTGACACATGCCCTTAATCCCAGCAGAGGCTTGCGGATCTTTTTTTTTTTAATTTATTTATTTATTATGTATATAACATTCCTTCCATGTATGCTTAAATGCCAGAAGAGGGCACCAGATCTCATTATAGATGGCTGTGAGCTACCATGTGGCTGCTGGGAATTGAACTTAGGACCTTTGAAAGAGCTGTCAATGCTCTTAACCTCTGAGCCATCTCTCCAGTCCCAGAGGCAAGCGGATCTTAGTGAGTTTCAGGCCAGCCTGGTCTACAGAACGAGTTCCAGGACAACTAGGACTGTTACACAGAGAAATACTGTCTCAAAAAACAAATAAATAAAATAAAATAAAGGTGAAACCCTATCTCAAAAAACAAACAAACAAATAAAATAAAAGTTCTGGCCGGGCGGTGGCGCCGCACGCCTTTAATCCCAGCACTCAGGAGGCAGAGGCATGCGGATCTCTGTGAGTTCGAGACCAGCCTGGACTACCCCTAAATACTATTACAGGTGTTTGTTGCCATGCCTGATTTGAGTAGACCAGGCTGGCCTCAAACTCATAGAGATCTACCGGACTCTTGTCTTCTAAGTACTATGGTGCTGGTGTTCTCGTTGGAAAATATCTTATATTTCAGGCTGGCCTCGGGGTTTTTTTTTTTTTGTGGTTTTCTCGAGACAGAGTTTCTCTGTAGCTTTGGAACCTGTCCTGGAACTAGCTCTTGTAGACCAGGATGGCCTCAAACTCACAGAGTTCCACCTGCCTCTGCCTCCCAAGTGCTGGGATTAAAGGCATGCACCACAACCACCCGGTTTGGCCTCAGATTTGCTTCAATCTTCCTGCCTCAGTCTCACATGTGCTGGGATTACATGTGTAAACCACTACACCCATGCTATACTCTGGTTTTTTTCTTGCTTTTTTTTTTTTTTTTGTTTATTGAGACAGGTTCTCACTGTGTAGTCCTGGTTGGCCTGGAACTTTTTATGTGTAGAACAGACTGGCCTACATTTATAGAGATATACCTGCCATTGCCTCCCAAGTGTTGGGATTAAAGGTGTGTGCCACTATGCCTTGTTGAATTTTTAGCATAATTTTATGTTTTCAAAGTTGTTCATATAAATGTTTAAACTCACAGAAACTATTCGTTATTTATTGACTCTTTAAATGAAAAAATGGTTTTAAACATTTCTATCTTGTCTATTTATGTCAGAGCCATCAGTTAGACTTCAAAGAACCTTTAAACAAGTCCTTGGCAATCTCTAAAATTGTTCTTGGTGATTTTGATAACCCTTTAACCAACATTGAGGATGGGGATGTTAAAAATTCGCCTTGATTGACTCTTTGAGGCAGGGCTTCATTTTATTTATTTATTCATTCATTCATTCATTCATTCATTTATTGGTTTTTTGAGACAGGGTTTCTCTGCGTAACAATCCTAGCTGTCCTGGAACTAGCTCTTGTAGACTACGCTGGCCTCGAACTCACAGAGATCTGCCTGCCTCTGCCTCCCAAGTGCTGGGATTAAAGGTGTGCGCCGCCGCCACCACCCAGCAAGGCAGAATTTCATGCTATAGCCCTGGCTGGCCTACTACTTGTCATGTGTGTAGTCCAGGCTTGCCTTGAAATTGAATTAATCCTTTTGCCTTAGCACCTTGAGTACTGTGATTAGAAGTAAATGCCAGGAAGCATTTAAAATGGAAAGAAAAAAGATACGAAACAGCATATTTGGTATTCCATTTGTAAAAATGAAAAACAACTGTATAAACAAAAATCTGACTAAAAGAAAATACACTAAAGATTTTGCAGTGGTTATTTCTAGTTTTTTTTTAAAAATTTCTCTTTAAACCATTTTGTATTGTCCACATTTTCTTAGTTACCTTGGATTCATTTCACAATTCAAGCCATACACTACCATACCACCATTGATTTTTTTTTTTAAAGTCTTACAATATATAGCTCATGCTGTCCTAGAACTCAGTATATTCAGACCCTACCTCTTGAGTGCTAGATTATACATATGTACCACCACACCCAACTCAAAAATGTCTTAAATTTTTTTGGCTTTTTCAAGACAGGGTTTCTCTGTGTAGCCTTTGCTATCTTGGAACTGGCAACTAGCTCTGTAGACTAGGCTGGACTTGAACTTAGATCTGTCTGCCTCTGCCCCATAAATGCTGGGATTAAAGGCATAATCCACCACCAACTTGCTAAAAATGCCTTAATTTTTAAAATCTTATGAAAAGATTTTTCTCTTCAATTCTAGGTAAATATGTTATTAGTTGCATAGTTTTTCTTTTGAAGTTTTGGTTTTTTGGGACAAAGTCTTACTGTGTAGCCCTGGCTGACCTCCACTTATCCCTGCCTCCCAAGTGCTGAGATTAAAGGAGAGTACCACCATACCCAACTCAGTTACATAGTATTTTTGATGCAAGATGTTGGTGTGTAGCCAACCAGGCCTCAAGCTCATGATCTTTCTCTCACCTTTCCAAGCTTATAATATTCTTATTTTATATATAATGTTCTTAGAAGTCCATTTTTCTTACTTACCAATAATTGCTTTGTTAACATAGTTAAATACCAATATTTATATATACCTATATGCCAATATGTATATATAGTTTATTGAGATTGGGTTTCACTATGTAGCTGTGGCTTTCCTGGAATTCACTCTGTAGACCAGACTGACCCAGAACTCACAGAAATCTGCCTGCCTCTGCCTCTGGAGTGCTGGGATTAAAGACGTGTCCTGCCACCTCCCAGCTCACCATAATTTTTTATTTAATTTGTTTATTTTTATTTTATGTGCATTTACTGCAGTTATGTCTGTGTGGGGGTATCAGATCTCCTGGAACTGGAGGTACAGTGGTAAGCTACCATGTGGGGCTGGGAATTGAACCTGGCTCCTCTGAAAGAGCAGCCACTGCTCTTGACCACTGAGCCATCTCCAGCCCTTCACCATAATTATTTAGTTAGTCCCTTAGTAAGTAGGCTGTTTAAGTTTTTACTATTATGAACAATATTGCAGTGAACATTTTGTCATCAGTAGTTCTGTCAAAGTGAGATGTACATGATATCTAGTAGGTTCCTTTGGAATAGCTGTATGAGTACCGACACTAATACTTGTTCTTTTTCTGTTTGCTAGAATCGTGACTGAAAGGAGCATTAATGTTTTGTTTGTTACTGTTTTCTCCTCTTGTTTTGTCCAGGTTTTGCAGCCACACTAGATGATGATAAACCTTGGTATTCCATTTTCCCCATTGATAATGAAGATCTGGTATATGGACGTTGGGAGGACAATATCATTTGGGATGCCCAAGCCATGCCCCGAATTTTGGAGCCTCCTGTTTTGACACTTGATCCCAATGATGAGAACTTGATTTTGGGTATGTTGATGACAGAAGCCAGTGTTTGACATCTTACTATTAATGTCAAAGGGCAAAAGGTTAGAGAGGCCAAAAACTAGAAACTTTTTTATTAGTTAAATGTATTCATATATTTTATATCATGACTGCAGTTTCCCCTCCTTCCTTTCCTCCCTTTCCCTCCCCCCAAAACTAAAAACTTTTAGGTAATGATTTTTTTTAAAAGAAGTTGTAGGGGTCTGGAGATGACTCAGAGGTTAAGAGTATTGCCTGCTCTTTCAGAGGTCCTGAGTTCAATTCCCAGAAACCACATTTGGCTCACAACCATCTATAATGATATCTGATGCCCTCTTTTGGTATGCAGGCAAGCGTGCAGACAGAACACTGAATATATAAATAATAAATCTATTTTTAAATAAAAAAGTTGTAGCTGCCAGTTTCTAGTGTTTGAGTGTTTAGAAAAAAAACTCATAGGAATGTTGAAAATTTTATCTTTAAGATCAGATATGTAAACTGGGCTTGGTGGTGCATGCTGTTAATCCCAGCATGGGAGGCAGAGGCAGGCAGATCTATGAGTTCGAGGCCAGCCTGGTTTATAAAGTGAGTTCCAAAAGAGCTAGGGCTACACAGAGAAACCCTGTCTCAAAGAAAAAAAAAACATGCATGTAGTTGAGTGAATTACCAACTAAAAATAATCTGGAAATGGAGTGAGAGATCTACTTAGAAACTCAAAATATCCATGGGAAATAGGAATTTTTGTTGGACCTGGTGGCATGTGTTCCAACTACTTGGGAGGCCAAGGAAGGAAGACTGTAAGTTCAAGGATTGTATAGGTAATAGAATATGTTCCAGAGCAGCTTTGTCAACTTAGTGAGATCCTATTTAAAAATAATGCAAAAGGAGGTCAAGAGGGCTGGAGATGTACTTCAGTGGTAGTCTTTGCCTAACTTGTTTTAAACCTTAGTTTCAATCCTTAGTACTGCATAGAGCGGTGGGGAAGAGGTGGGAGGGTTGTAAAAAAGAAGGAAAAAAGGAAGAGGAGGAAAGAAAGAAAATGAGCATTTAGGGAATAGCAGTTCCAAAGTTTTTTGGTTACATTCTCAGAGATCCCCGATGAGAAGGAAGAAGCTACTTCTAATTCTCCTTCCAAGGAGAATAAGAAAGAATCATCTCTGAAAAAGAGTCGAATTCTCTTAGGAAAAACAGGAGTCATCAAGGAAGAACCACAGCAGGTTTGTGGAAAGAAAAGAACTTGGTATTTAGAAGAACAAAGAAAGATAATAGGAAAGGGTCGTCTGACCGAAGCTTATTTGATCTATTATTAGAACATGTCTCAGCCAGAAGTGAAAGATCCATGGAACCTCTCCAATGATGAATATTATTATCCCAAACAACAGGGTCTTCGAGGTACTTTCGGAGGGAATATTATCCAGGTACAAATAGCTGCTTTGTTTTGATTGAGGATGTGGGTAAATCTTGCCTAGGAAGGAGTTAGTGTTTATCTCTAACTCTTCTGTTCCCTGTTTAGCATTCAATTCCAGCAGTAGAATTACGGCAACCCTTCTTTCCCACCCATATGGGACCCATCAAACTCCGGCAGTTCCATCGACCACCTCTAAAAAAGTACTCCTTTGGGGCACTATCGCAGCCAGGTCCACACTCAGTCCAGCCCTTGCTGAAGCACATCAAAAAGAAGGCAAAGGTATAATTGAATCCTGATTAGAAAAAAATGTTCTGTAAGATAATTGGAGTACAGATTGGGAGACTATACTGGATATTAGATTATATTAGAGAATTGTTTATTTTCTCAGGTGTGATACAATTTTATTTTGGTTATTCAGGAAGATATCTTTATTCTTAGAAAATAAATATGAATATACTTAAGGCTAAAATATTGCAGCTTTCAAAATTGGTTTACTAAAATCTGTAGAAAATTTGCAGATAAATAGTGAAAATGTTTAAGTAGTGAGATAAAGAATGTTCAGAGTACTATTCTTCCAATTTTAGTGATATGTTTGAAGGTTTTCACAATAAAATTGAAAAAATGACATGGTAAAGAATGTTTCGGTATTGTCTCAGAGAGGATATCAATATGTGTAGTTCATCTTCCTGTTGCAAATAGGCTGTATTGTCTTTATTCTGGACAGATGAGAGAACAGGAGAGGCAAGCCTCTGGTGGTGGAGAGATGTTTTTTATGCGCACCCCTCAGGACCTCACAGGCAAAGATGGAGACCTTATTCTTGCAGAATACAGTGAGGAAAATGGACCGTTAATGATGCAAGTTGGCATGGCAACCAAGATAAAAAACTACTATAAACGGGTGAGTCTGTGCTCAAAGAAGTGTGTATGAGTATGTTAAAAAATTTATTTCCATTTATTTTATGTGTATGAGTGTTTCACTGCATGTATGTGTGTGCACCACATGTGTACCTAGTGGCTGACGGTGCCAGAAGAGCATGTGTCGGATCCTTTGGAATTGGAAATTTGGATGGTTGTAAGCCACCATGAGTGCTAAGAACCAAACTTGGGTCCTCTGTAAGAGCAGCAAAGTGCTTGTTTTGGTTTTTCTAGACAAGGTTTCTCTATGTAGCTTTGGAACCTGTCCTAGAACTCACAGTGTAGACCAGGCTGGCCTGGAACTCACAGAGATCTGCCTTCCTCTGCCTCCCGGTGCCACCACTGCCTGGGTTAAGCAGCAAGTGCTCTTAACCATGAAGCCATCTCTCCAGTCCCTGAAATGTTTGTTATCAATACAACTATAATTTGGTACATAGTGGTAATCTGTGAGCATCTATTATGTCATATACATTTCTTGGGAAAAAGGAGTGGTGTCTCTTGCTGATGGCAAATGCTATGCTTATAGAAGATTACATGTGCGTTTATTGGTATTATTCTGTGAGTCTGAGTTTGCTATGTTTCTCCTAGAAACCTGGAAAAGATCCTGGCGCCCCAGATTGTAAATATGGAGAAACTGTTTACTGCCATACATCTCCTTTCCTGGGCTCTCTTCATCCTGGACAATTACTGCAGGTGAAGAATTATTTTCTGTCTTTATTCTCTCCTAAGGAAATTGACAGATGAGGAGCAAGTTTGCGCAGAAAGAGACAATTTTGGTTGATTGAGGTACTGTTCATGTATAGGTATAAAGTAGTATAATCCACACTGGGTTTGGTAGGTGTGGTGGTGCACACCATTATTTTCAGCACTTGGGAAGCAGAATTTGAGACCAGTCTAGTCTACATATTGAGTTCCAGGTCAGCCAGGTAAAGTCTGGAAAGATGGCTCAGCATCTAAGAACACTGGCTGCTCTTCCACACGACTTAGTTTGATTCCCTGACACCTACATGGCAGCTCAAAAACATCTGTAACTCTACTTCCCGGGGATCTGAGCCCTCTTTTAACCTCCTTGTGCACTTCATGCATCTGGTGCACAGACATAGACGAGGGCAAAACACTCACGCACATTTTTATAAATAAAAATTAAATAATTAAACATAAAAGATTAGTATAATACACTGGACATGGAGGGCAGGAAGATCAGAAGTTCAAAGACATCATGACTATGTTGTAAGTTTGAGTCTGATAAACCAGCAAAACAAAAAGATTAGTATAACTTAAAATTTGAGACAAACTTTCTTAAAAATAATTCTCTTACTCTTTTAGATTTTTTTTTTAGGCTGAACATGGAACAGTGAGCATTTTTTTTGTTTGATTTATGCTTTTGTTTTTTGAGGTGTGTTTGTGTATTTTTTGAGCTAGGATCTTAATCTATAGCAGAGATTGACCTGAAACTTACTGTATAGCCTAGACTGGCCTCAAACTTTGGGGCAATCCTTAGCCCTATGAGTGCTAAGATTACAAATATGAACTAATATAACACAGCTTTTTGAAAATACACACTGGCCATTAGCAGTGGTGGTGATGCACACATTTAATTCCAACAGAAGGGAGGTGGATCTCTGTGAGTTTGTGGCCAGCCTGGTCTACATACTGAGTTCTAGGACAACCACAGATACATAGTGATACCTGGTCTCAAAAAAAAAAAAAAATTGAAATAGGGCTGGAGAGAAGGCTCAGTGGTTAAGAGCACTGACTGCTCTTCCAGAGGACCCGGATTCAATTCCCAGCACCCACGTGGCAGCTCACAACTGTCTGAAAATGCAGTTCCACGGGATCTGACACCTTCACACCAGTGCACATAAAATAAAGTTAAATAAATCATTAAAAAAATTTTAAAAAATTGAAAAAAAGAAAAAATATATAAATACCCCCTGGTAGCTGGGTGTGGGTGGCACCAGCTTGCCATCCCTGTACTAGGAAGGCACAAGCAGAAGGGTCGTAAGTTTAAGGCTAGCCTGGACTATAAAGCAAACACTGGGAAGTATATCTAGAATTA
The DNA here is from genome assembly GCA_004026605.1 of Ondatra zibethicus. NCBI lineage: Eukaryota > Metazoa > Chordata > Mammalia > Rodentia > Cricetidae > Ondatra > Ondatra zibethicus. The sequence goes on along the minus strand of PVIU01004946.1, from coordinate 109,230 downwards.
ATGTAGGTTTGAGTGTTTTAAATTTTTGTGTAAAATTAGTATATTTGAGGGACTAGAAATGTAAGCTCAGTGGTAGAGCTAATTAGAACTTACCTAATATGTTCAAGGCCCTCAAGGCCCTAACTTTGTGTCTAGTGCTGCAAAATAGTGGTGCATTTCGATGATAATTAATTGTGGCCATTGTGAATACTGAACCGTACTTAAATGTTACAGTCTGACCAGAGTGAAGTGCTGGGTTTTGTTTTTGTGTGTGTATGTGCTTTCTTCTAAAGGTTTTAGTGAGTTCCCTCTGGCAGTAGCTTTTAGATTCTTTTCTTTTCTCTTTTTTATTTTTTTTTTCAAGACAGGTTTTCTCTGTAGCTTTGGAGCCTGTCCTGGAACTAGCTCTTATAGACAAGCCTGGCCTTGAACTCACAGAGATCCACCTGCCTTTGCCTGGGATTAAAGGCATGCGCCACCACCACTGCCCAGCTGGAAGTAGCTTTTAAAAAGAATTATGGAGGTCCACAAATGATGTGGGACCCATCTCCAGAACTGCCTACCTTTTTCTCATCATTTCATTTCTCGAGCTGATCTTTTCCTTTTTTCTCTCTCTTTTAGATAGGGACTTAATCTATAGTCTAGACGTGACCTGGAATTTGGTATATAGACAAGTTTGGCCCAATTGTAGCAACCCTCCTGGTTCTGTCTCCCAAGTGCTAGGATTGCAGGTGTGTGACACAGCGTCCACAGCAATTTTAAGCATTCCTTTATTCTTGTATCTTAATTCCACTGTCACTATACTAACTTTTCTACCTGCAAAGTTTTTTTTTTAAAAATCATTTCCTTCTAGGTTTGTGGGGCAGGTAGTGCTGGAGGATTAAACCCAGGGCCTTGTGTATGTAAGTCTGAGTCCAGTCTGGTAACCTGAGCCACACCCTTAGCCCTCCTCACCAGATTCTGATTATTGTTGGCTTTCTTATTCTTGTGATTTTCTTTGAGGTTTCTTGTTGGTGGTTTTCAGCCAGTCCATCTTCTTCCATCTTTTGTGACTCTTTTATAGTTTCTTTTTTTACACTGTGTGTGTGTTAGGGAGGATGAAGGGCAATTGCAGTAGTCAGGTTTAAGTTTGATGGCTAACATTCTTAACTTACCTGCCAAGACATCTCGATGGCTCTAGGTTTTGTTTTGTTTCTTTTTTTTTCTTTGATATAGGATTTATATGTAGTACAAACTGGCCTTCAACTCCTGTTCCACCACTTCCCAAGTGTTGGAATTGTAGTTGTGTACCGCCATGCCCATCTTTTTGTAGTGCATGTTTGTGTGCCTGTGTGTGTATGTGGGGGGGGGAGATCACATTCACATGAGTGTGTGGATAAATGTGCATGCAGAGGTCAGAGCAGGATATTTCACTTTTGTGGTTCTTAATTCAAAATACCACACGAATGGTCCTAGTAGTCTTTGAGGGACTCTCAAACTTCCATCTAAAACTTCATAAGCCATATTTCCATCAACTGCACTGTTCTCAGCATTATCTTAGAAGTTTTCATAGAACAGATGATTAAACTCTGAGCACTCAATGGCTTTTTCATTCCAACATTCCAGACTCCTTTTAAGATCCTCCAAAAACACAGTCAGATATATCACAGCAATATTCATGATCCTGGTACCAATTTTTCTGTCTGAGGATTTCTGTTGCTATGATAAAGCACCATGACACACCAGAATTTACATGCAAGTTGTCTTCTTTTACTTCATAACACATGTGTGTCTACCTATTTACACATACACTACATTAAAAATGTAACTAAATTTTTCAAAAAGTTATTTACTATCTGTAATTCTTTCTATAGTGAACATTAAGAATTTAATTACTCAGCCAGGCGGTGGTGGCACAAACCTTTAATTCCAGCACTTGGGAGGCAGAGGCAGGCAGATCTCTGTGAGTTCAAGGCCAGCCTGGTCTACAAAGCAAGTTCCAGGACAACTAGGGCTGTTGTACAGAGAAACCTTGTTTCAATAAAAAAAAAAAAATTTAATTTCTCAGCTGAGTGGTGGTGGCACACGTCTTTAATCCTAGCACACAGGACACAGAGGCAGGCAGATCTCTGAGTTCAAGACCAGCTTGGTCTACAGAGTGAGTTCCAGGACATTCAGGGCCGTTACACAAAGAAAGCCTGTCTCTATCCCTCCGCCCCCAAAAGAATTTAATTTCTCCATCAATGTGATGAAAGTCTTCCTTTTTCATTAGTAGGATTTTTGTTTCTACACAGAGTTTTACTGTGTAGCCCTGGCTGTCTTGTAACTCACTCTAGACCAGGCTGGCCTGGAACTCAGAGATCCTCCTGAGTGCTGGGAATAAAAGCATGGTGCGACCACCGTCTGACATTATCGTTATCAGGACTTAAAAAAAATAATTTATTTTTATTTTTTTCTGTGCATTGTCATCGTGTCTGTGTAAGGGTGTCAGGTCCCCTGGAACTGGAGTTACAGACAGTTGTGAGCTACCGTGTTGGTGCTGGGAATTGAACTCAGGTCCCCTGGAAGAGCAGCAAGCTCTGTTAACCACTGAGCCATCTCCCAGCCCCCATTTTTAGGATATTTAAACAATTTATTTTTATTATTTGTGTGCGCACACATGTGAGTTCACCTGTGGAGGCAAAAGAGGGTGTGTCTGATGACTTGTATCTAAAGTTATAGGTATATCTTAGCTGTCAGATGTGGGTGCTAAAATTAGAACTTCAGGCCGGGCCATGGTGGCATACGCCTTTAATCCCAGCACTCGGGAGGCAGAGACAGACGGATCTCTGTGAGTTCGAGACCAGCCTGGTCTACAAGAGCTAGTTCCAGGACGGGCTCCAAAGCTACAAAGAAACCCTGTCTTGAAAAAAAAAAAAACCAAAAAAAAAAAATTAGGACTTCAGGCCTCATAATAGAACAGCAAGTACCTTTAACTGCTTAGCCGTCTCACCAGCTCTCTTTTTTTGGTGGTAGGAAATACTTTACTGATTCAAAGCTTATATAGTTGATCTCTATCTGGCTTCTACTTCCACCTCAAATATTTCTGTCCAACTACTCTTATGTTTTTGTTCATTCTGTCCTCTTCGCATACTTTGCTTCATTGTTTTTGTTTTATTTTTAATTAGTTAACTAACATATTCAAAAATATTCTGAAGCCAGGCCTGATGGTAGCATGCCTGTAATCCTAGTACTACTCAACAATCTAAGCGATTTGGAGAATTGCCTTGTTTTTGAGACGTCCCTGGTCTTCTGTGAGACCTCGCCCCCCTAGATTGTTTTGTCCTCATCTCTTGTGTATGAGACTGTAGGGTAGAAGTATATACTATATTAATTTATAAAGCTCTTCATAACAGCCCTATAAAGTATAGGTATTTTAAGTATCCTACATTTTATAGCTGAGGAAACTTAAGCTCAGAAACTTTGACTTGTGTGTCTTCATACAGTGACTGGAAAAAGGCTGTTTCTTCTGTATCTAAACCATATACTTTCATTTCTTTTTTATTTTTTGAGTCAAGTCTCTCTCATAGCCTGTGTTGCCTTCAAACTTGCTATGTGGCCAAGGATGGCCTTGAACTCCTGATCCTCTTGCCTCTACTTTCCAAGTACTAGAATTGTAGGCATTTATTGTAACATCTTTTCCTCCAATATGTTTGTGATTATATGCCTTTGTGGAAGTCAAAGCCAGAGGTCAATATTGGTTCTTTCTCTATTACTCACTGCCTTATATTTTGAGATAGCATCTCTCATAGATCCTGGAATTCATAGTTTTGCCTAGACTTGTTGGCTAGCAGGCTTCTAGGATCTTGTCTCCTATTTTCACCTTGTCACCACTGAGATTATAGGCCTATAACTCTGTGCTCCGATTTTTATGTGAGTGCTGGGGATCCAAACTCAGGTTCTCATGCTTATACAACAAGCACTTTACCTGCTGAACCATCTCGCAGCACCACTTTTTTTTCTTTTTGTGGGGAGGAGTTTCTCATGCAACCAAATTAGCTTCAAATTCATTATGTAATCAAGGCTGGCCTTAAATTCTTTTTTTTTTTTTTAGATTTATTTATTTATTATGTACAAAGTATTCAGCCACCATGTATGCATGCAGGCCAGAAGAGGGCTCCAGATCTCATTACAGATGGTTGTGAGCCACCATGTGGGTTGCTGGGAATTGAACTCAGGACCTCCGGACCTCTGAGACATCTTCTCCAGCCCCTGGCCTTAAATTCTTAATCTTCTTGCTTTTTCTAATTAAGGCTGGCATTAAAGGAATATGGGTACTATGCCTTGCTCTGACTCTATTCGTTTTGAATGTCAATCTCATGCCATTGCTCAGGCTGGCCTTGAACTTGTCCTGATCATCCTGCTTCAGCCTCCTGAATGCTGTGATTACAAGCATTCACTGCCATTCCTGGCTCTATTTTTAAAGTTTTTCTTTCTTTTTTGTCTGTTAAGTTCTAAAGGACAGTGGGTAGAAAAAAATAATCTCAGCCAGGTGGCAAAGGCTTTTAAATCCCAGCACTCAGGAGGCAGATACAGGCAGATCTTTGAGTTAAGGACCAGTCTGGTCTACAGAGAGAGTTCCAGGACAATTAAGGCTACACAGAGAAACCCTGTCTCAAAAAACCAAAATAATAATAATCTTGTTTGATATTCCATATCATTTGCTTGTTTTATTGTATAGACTTTAGATCTAATGAATATAAATAGTAAGTTTTAGTTTTCTTTTTCAGTAGTTGGCTGAATTTTCTAGGGTTTCTTTGTAAATAACTTTTGTGATTTACTTTAATTAGGCATTTGAGAACAATCTTTTTCGTGCTCCAATTTATCTTCATAAGATGCCAGAGACTGACTTCTTGATCATTCGAACAAGGCAGGGTTACTATATTCGAGAACTAGTGGACATTTTTGTGGTGGGCCAGCAGTGTCCCTTGTTTGAAGTGCCTGGTCCTAACTCCAAAAGGGCCAATACACATATCCGAGACTTTCTGCAGGTAAGGTGGGAGTTGGATTAAGATGCATGTGCTAATAGAAAGATGAAAACATATCTGGGCTTAGTTGGGGAAGGGAACCTGGTGAGGACTTTTATCCTTTCTTTATGTAATAAGAATGTATTTGACTTACTGGACAGGTTTTTATTTATCGCCTCTTTTGGAAGAGTAAAGATAGGCCACGGCGGATCAGGATGGAAGATATAAAGAAAGCCTTTCCTTCACATTCAGAAAGCAGCATCCGGAAGAGGCTAAAGCTCTGTGCCGACTTCAAACGTACAGGTTATCAGTTGTGACTACCTGTCTTCTCTGTGATACTCTCATAATTCCAAAGAAATAATGACTTTCAGTTAAATCATAGGTAATAGAATAGAAATTAGTTGCTGTCAAAAGAAGGAACAAATCTTGTAACTAGAGGGAGGCTTTGATTGCTTTTTTTGATAATTTGATGGCAGTTGATTACTAGGAGAGTTGATGTGAGTATGTCTTACATACATATGTCTTATATGAGATGTAGGAAACTGGCAGCGGGGTTTTATTGACTAGTCATATCTAGACATTACTTGGTTCAGTGTCAGTTTGCTCTACTGTTACTTTAGAGTCCAGAACAGTTTTTCTTTATCTTTTCCAGGAATGGATTCAAACTGGTGGGTGTTGAAATCTGATTTTCGTTTACCAACGGAAGAGGAGATCAGAGCTATGGTATCACCAGAACAGTGCTGTGCTTATTATAGCATGATAGCTGCAGAGCAGAGACTAAAGGTGAGCCTCTTCTTGTTAGGCACTGCTTATGTCTACATTTCTTTTCAGAGAGATAGAAGTGAATACTCTAGAGATGATAGTTACTAGATTATTACCAGTTATTCAGCAGTTTAAACTGCATGAGGTACTTTCTGTGTGTATGGATTCTAGGGAAAGCTAATGTCAATGTAAGGCTCAGTGAGGGACTTAAGTCCTATTGCCCTTCTTTAAAAATGATAGATCACTAATTTGGGTGGTGACTCTTCGGTAAAACAAACAGGAAAAGGTCTTTTCAGATTCCCAGATAGGCTGAGATGATAGCTGGAAGTATGGTTTAGAGATGTATAGTATATAAGACTGTCTTAGTAAAGGTTTCTTTCTTAAATTTTTTTTATATGCATTGGTGTTTTGACTGCATGTGTATCTGTGTGAGGGTGTTAGATCCCTTGGATCTGGAGTTACAGACAGCTGTGAACTGCCATGTGGGTGCTGGAAATTGGCCTGGATCCTCTGAAAGAGCAGCAAGGTCTTTTAACCACTGAGCCATCTTTACAGCCCTATTAGTTAGGGTTTCTATTGCTTTAAAGAGACAGCATGACAACAGCAACTCTTATAAAGGGAAACTTTAATTGGAGCTGGTTTATAGTTCAGAGGTTTAATCCATTGTCATCATGGCAGGAAGCATGGCAGGATGCAGGCTACATGGTGCTGAAGAGGTAGCCAAAAGTTCTACATACAGGCTGTATGAAGGAAGAAAGAGTGAAACTGGGGCTGGCTTAACCATTTGAAACCTCAAAGCTCACCTCCAGTGACAAACTTCTTCCAACAAGGCCACATCCCCCAATAGTGCCATTCCCTGTGAGCCTTTATTGCCCACTTTCATTTAAAATACTACAAAGGCTAGAACAGAAAAAGTGCAACTGAGGAATTCTGTAGTTAGAATCCCTCTTTAGTTTAGTTTGTTTTATAAATGGGCCCTAGCTATTCACACATCCACATGAGTTCCTTGAAAAGTTTTTGTGTGAGGGCTGGAGAGATACCTGAATGGTTATGAACACTGGCTGCTCTTCCAGAGGACCTGGGTTCAATTACCAGTACCCACATGGCAGTTTACAACTGTCTGTAACTCCAGTTCCAGGAGATCTGACACCTCACACAGACATACATACAGGCAAAACACCGATGCACATAAAATAAAAATTATTTTTTTAAAGATAATTCTAGAAAAAAAGCATTTTGTGTGAACAGAGGGCCTTTACACATGCTAGGCAAGCGTTCTGCCAGTGAACTACATCCCTAGGGCAGCAAATTCCTTGGAATTTGGCATATTTTCTAGTAGCTCAAGAATGCACAACAGTAATACATGCGTTTAAAACTACAGAATCCATTTTCTATTCTGATATGGTTTCATATTTTGTATTTGATATTCAGTAAAACTGTTTTCAGAAAAAATAAACCTGTGTTTTTTCAGTTGACTTTATTTATACATAGAATTGTTCTCTTTCAGGATGCTGGCTATGGAGAGAAGTCCTTTTTTGCTCCTGAAGAAGAAAATGAAGAAGATTTCCAGATGAAGATTGATGATGAAGTAGGTTTTACACTTTTTTTTGAGACAGAATCTTGCTCTGTAATCCAGTCTGGCCTGGAAACTTTAAATATTCCTACCTTTCTCTCAACTATTGAGAGTACAGACACATACCACCATGCCCAGCAACACTTGTATTTTTTTATCTTTAATTGTATGTATGTGTTGTATGTGTGTATGTGCACATAAGTAAGTGAGGGTAGGTGGGTGCCTGTGGAGGACCAGAGGCATTGAATCTCTCTGTAGGTGGAGTTACAGGTGCTTGTTTGTAAGCTACCTGACATGGCTGTTGGGACCTGAACCCAGGCCTTCTGAAAGAGCAGCAAGACATTTCTCTCTTTCTTTTTTCTCTCTGTGTTGTCCTGGCTGTCCTGGAACTCACTATATAGACCAGGTTGGCCTTGAACTCACAGAAATCCAGCTGCCTCTGCCTCCTGAGTGCTAAGATTAAAGGTGTACGCCACCACTGCCTGGCCAACTTCTCTCTCTCTCTCTCTCTCTCTTTTTTTAAAGATTTATTTATTCTGTATACATTCCTTTCATGTAAGCCTGCACACCAGAAGAGGGCACCAGATCTCACTACAAATGGCTGTGAGCCACCATGTGGTTGCTGGGAATTGAACTCAGGACCTCTGGAAGAACAGTTAGTGCTCTTAACCGCTGAACCATCTTGCCAGCCCCTCTCTCTTTTTTTTTTAATAATAATAAAACTCCTCCCAGCTCTGTAGTTTTTCTTAATTTAAAGAAAAATTTTGAAGATTTATTTATTTGTGTATGTGTGTGTGCCTGTTTACAGAGTCTAGAAGAGGGGAATCACATCCCTCAGAGCTTGGGTTATAAGCATTTGTGGCTTGGGCTTGTTATGTGAATGCTTGGATCCAAATTCCAGTCCTTAGGATTGTATGACAAATGCTTTTAATCACTGAGCCTTCTTTATGGCCCATAACACTCATTTTTTTAAATCAGTACTTCTCATTATCTCTTTTAAAAAGAAGGTTTTGGCTGGTGAGATGCCACACATTTATAATCCCATCACTTTGGTAACAGGAGGATCAGATGTTCAAGATTATGCTCTGATACATAGCAAGTTCCAAGCCAACCTGGACTAGAGACCCTACTGTAAAAAAATCAGAATAAGAAAGCCATTCAAAAAATTGGACAACAAAATGCAGTTGTCCTTCTAACCATGATCATCATGAATGTGGGTACAACCCTACCTACTGAAATTCCAGGGATAATGGACTGAAGAACATATTCCTTATCCTTATCCTGATTGTACTCTGAATCTCTAAACATTGTGATTTAAGTATCATAGAAGAGAGCTAAACATTGGATTGCCACTATATTTAATAATATTTGGATAATTTAATAAAACCATGAAAATGTTCAGAGAAATTATTCTACTCTTTTAGGTAGTGGTTAGATGTGGAACAATGTTTCCTGCAACCCTGAGAATCCTTTTCTTTATCTTAGGTTCGTACTGCTCCTTGGAATACTACAAGAGCTTTCATTGCTGCCATGAAGGGTAAATGTCTCCTGGAGGTGACTGGAGTAGCAGATCCCACAGGCTGTGGTGAAGGATTCTCCTATGTGAAGATTCCAAACAAACCAACTCAGCAGAAGGTGAGAGTCTTTAGATTTCTAGAAATCAAAAGAGGAAGGAATGAGGTTTAAGCAGTAGATACAAATAGAGTAGAGGATATGGAAATGGTTCATTTGCCAGAATGGCATAGATGCTTACTGTTAGGAACTCAGCTCAGATTCTCACTTGTTTTTGTTTGAGACAGGATGATAAGGAGCCTCAGCCAGTGAAAAAGACAGTCACAGGAACAGATGCAGACCTTCGTCGCCTGTCTCTGAAAAATGCCAAGCAACTTCTTCGTAAATTTGGTGTGCCTGAGGAAGAGGTGGGTGTAGAAGAAGAAAACTCTGAGTAAGAGGCTTTGTATACAGATAGAAAGGTAGGAAGGTGTAAAGAACTACCTGGGTTTTTAATATGATGTAGATCATGATAGGTCCTAAATACTTTACCCGAACTTTTCTAAACTTCTGTTAGTTTTTTTTTCTTGTCTGTGTTTCTAATAATGGCCTTAGTTTGTCCTTTTACATTGCTAAATGAGTTATACATTCATATATATAGTTCTGCGTTTCTCTCATAGATTAAAAAGTTGTCCCGCTGGGAAGTTATTGATGTGGTTCGTACAATGTCAACAGAACAGGCTCGCTCTGGAGAGGGGCCCATGAGTAAATTTGCCCGTGGATCAAGGTTTTCTGTAGCTGAGCATCAAGAGCGTTACAAAGAGGAATGTCAGCGTATCTTTGACCTACAGAACAAGTATGTTCAGTACCGTGGAAAGTTTAAGCTGGAAAGGGGCAGTATCCTGGACATGTTTTGTTTTGAGCTAATGGCCTTGTACATGCAAGACACATACTTTATCACTAAACTCTCCAGCTCCCAAATACTATTTTTCTATTTTGGGATGAGGTCTTATTATGTAGCCCTGCTATCTGGAACTTGCTATGTAGGATAGGCCGGCCTTGAACTTTTGATGATCCCCCTGTATCTGTTTCCTAAATTCTGGGCCACAGGTATCCTCTACCATGCTCTACCAGATACCATTGTATAATGAAGATGATGTCACCTGAAAAAAAATTAACTAGGTGGTTGGGTATTTGAAATACCAGGCACTGTCTGTAATAATACTGCCAGAGTATCTGTTCTTGTTTTTTTTTTTTTTTTTAAAGACAAGGTTTCACTATGTAACTCTGGCTGACCTGGAAATCACTATGGAGACCCAGTTGGCTTGAACCTGCATTTTTGCCTCCTGAGTGCAGGGATTAAAGGGATGTACCACCATGCACAATTTTTAAAGCTATTTTTTGAGACAGGATCTTGCCATGTAGGCCATGTTGGTTTCAAGCCTTTGGCAGTCCTCTAGTCTTTGCCTCCTGTGTGCTGGGATTATAAGCATGTGCCATCATGCCTATTGAACCTACTGTTTTCAAAGTAATTTAGCAAAAGCTTTGGATGTCATTACATGCTAAGCTTGATCTCAGTTCAGTGACTGTTCTTGTAGCCTACTTTGCCTGGGCCTGGAAGTTTTAAGTGTGATAATGGTTTTATTTTTTCCCTCTAATGATTTAGTAATGAAATAATAGCAATGTGATAGGAAAAGATCCATGAATCTAAATGTTGTAGTGTACTGGAGAGCTGAGCAGGACTTGGAAGGCTGAGGCAAGAAGGATAAACAATTCAACGCATATCTGGAGTGGGGGGTGGAGAGAGCAAACAGTCTCTTTTAAGAAAATTTTTAAAAACTGGCCTTTGTGGTGGCACACGCCTTTAATCCTAGCACTCGGGGAACAGAGGCAGGCGGATCTCTGTGAGTTTTAGGCCAGCCTGGTCTACAAGAGCTAGTTCCAGGACAGCTAGGACTGTTACACAGAGATGCCCTATCTCGAAAAACCGACAGATAGATAGATAGATAGATAGATAGATAGATAGATAGATAGATAGATAGATAGATAGATAGATAGATAGATAGATAGATAGATAGATAGATAGATGCCCTATCTCGAAAAACCGATGGATGGATGGATGGATGGATGGATGGATGGATGGATGGATGGATGGATGGATGGATGGATGGATGGATGAAATGATGAAATCCTGCCCCAAAGCTGCAGAGAAACACTGTTTCAAAAAACAAAAAAAGCTTGTGTGTGCTACTTTCTTAGCTTTTTTTCCCCAGTTATTCTGAAAGAATTACTGCAATTTTGCAAATCTGTGAATTGTCTAGAAAGATGTAGTTTTTCTGTTACGGGTTTCATGGCTTTATGGATTCTGAGTATATCTTTTTAAGGTTGATTTCTCAATTTTCTATTTCTCCAATCCTACTTCTTTCTACACTTGTATTTCCCCTGCTCTTTAACTTTTTTCCTCTCTTGCTAGGGTTTTGTCATCAACTGAAGTCTTATCAACTGACACAGACAGCAGCTCAGCTGAAGACAGTGACTTTGAAGAAATGGGAAAGAACATTGAGAACATGCTGCAAAACAAGAAAACAAGCTCTCAGCTGTCTCGTGAACGGGAAGAGCAGGAGCGGAAGGAACTACAACGGATGCTACTGGGTGAGGGGGCTTCTCAGACAAGTAAAGAAAGGGATCAAAAATGGAGCTTGGATGAGTGCAGACTTGAGTCCAAGCCGGAGACAAAGTAAGAAATGAGTATAGAGAAACCTGTAGATAAGGTAGCGAGATTTCTTCAAACTGGACTCCAGTCTGTGAGGAAAAAAATTTGAAGAGATGCTGCCAGCCGACTGCTTCCTCTTTCTGTGTCCAGGTACCTGGCCATGCCAGGACTACCAGTGCAATCAGCTTTCTGGGAATTCATCCTCCAGAGTAACAGTTTTAAAAAATACAGGAAGTATCTGGCTTGGTGTGGTGGCGCATACCTGTAATCCCAACACTTGGAGAGTGAGGCAGAGGCTCTTGATTTGAAGGCCTACCTGGGCTACATAGTGAGACCCTGTCTTCAAAACAAACCATGCATACATACATATGTAAGTAAGTAAATAAATAAATAAAATGGAGAGTTTCTAGATTAATTTGCCAGGTTGTCTTTGAAGTCTCTGAATTTATATTTAAAATCCTATGCAGATAGGCAATTTTCTGAGAAGATTCATGGCTTTCAGAAGATTCTTAAAGGAAGCTTAGATCCAAAAAGTGCTAAAAATCATCCAGTAATTGCAGACTGAGGATAATGGATAACAAGGTCTCCATGATTCCTCTGGTAATAGATATCAAGCAGGCAGTGGATGTTGTTACTGAGAGGATGAAGTCTGAGGATGAAGATTAGCGTGACCATTTTCATTCATACTAGTCTTACCTTTGTTTGCCCATCTCTGTAAAGTTTTGTATCATTTTGTTTTTCTGGCTCTTTGTAAAGATATATGGCTTTTGTGTTTGTTTTGTTTGTTTATTTGTTTGCTTGTTTTTGAGACTATGTCTCTCTCTGTAGCTCTAGCTGTCCTGGAACTTGCTCTGTAGACCAGGCTGGCCTTGAATTGACAGAGATCTGTCTACCTCTGCCTCCTGTGTGCTGGGATTAAAGGCATGCGCCAAAGGCAGAATCATCTTGAATCATCTCTCCATACCTACTGAGTTTAGTCTACTTTTTTTTTTTTTTTTTGTTTTTCGAGACAGGGTTTCTTTGCAGCTTTGGAGCCTGACCTGGAACTAGCTCTTGTAGACCAGGCGCCACCAGTCTACATTTTTACAAGATCCCTAGATGTTTCCTATTCATAATAAAATTTGAGAAGCCTGCGCTGGGCTTATTTATTCCTCCTGAGTCCTTGCTTAGATGTTTTCATCAACTGTTTGCCGCTAAGAATTTTCTGTCACTCTGCTATTCAGAGGAATAAAAGTATAACTATTGCTTCTCTGTATCCAATAGCAAACATAATACTTTGAAGTATTTCTAGAATGTTTGTATTTATAAAAATGGAAATTGGCAGTGGTTAAAAGAAGTCAGGAAAGGGCAAATCAGGGTGTTTTTGTAGCTATTAACAACTCTCTGCTTTTAATAGAACCAAGGTTTTGTGGTGTGTTGAATGTCTCCAACCCCCAAAAAGTAGCCATTTGGGTTTTAGAGGGAATGTTTGGAAATTGTTTTCTATCTTGCAGCAGCAGGCTCAGCAGCCGCAGGAAATAACCACAGAGATGATGACACAGCTTCGGTGACTAGCCTTAACTCTTCTGCCACTGGCCGCTGTCTCAAGATTTATCGAACATTTCGAGATGAAGAGGGGAAGGAGTATGTTCGTTGTGAGACAGTCCGAAAACCACCTGTTATTGATGCTTATGTGCGCATACGTACCACAAAAGATGAGGAATTCATGTGAGTTTGATGGGCCACTTTTGAGTGTGGCAGAAAAAATAATTGAAACGATGTATATGTATGAGTTGTAATGATAGGAATGTATATTGTTATCCCTGGAAATCTGCTGTTGTTTAGAACCTTCTTGCCTTTAGATCTTTGGATTTGAACAGAGCTAAATCTCTGGGAAAATAACTAGTTTGCTATGTTTGGATTATGGTGATTTGACTTTGCAAAAATCCCTGTAATACCAGAAGGAACATGGGTTCTAGACAGTCTGGGCTGTAAAACATTGTCTCAAAAATCAAAAGCAAAATCTTAATGATAATTTAGGACTTAGACTGAGAGATGTTATTTTATACATGTGGAAGACTGACTATCAAGGAACATGAAGATGGCAGGCAGTTTATTTCATTTCAGCTTGGATGAATTCTGAGATGGTAGCTTTCAGGGTAATCATCTTGATTTAGGTTGCTTATGGTCCTGTTGTATTTTTTTTCTCTTGTTATTCAGTCGAAAATTTGCCCTTTTTGATGAGCAACATAGAGAAGAGATGCGAAAAGAACGGCGGAGGATTCAAGAGCAATTGAGGAGACTTAAACGAAACCAGGAAAAGGAGAAGCTAAAGGGCCCTCCTGAGAAAAAGCCCAAAAAAATGAAGGAGCGCCCTGACCTAAAAGTAAGTATACAATAGCCAGGTGTTGTCAGACACAATGTAATTCTAGTACTTGATAGGCTGACACAGGATTGTGAGCTTGAAATACATAGAGACCCTGTCTTGAAAAGAAAAAGAAAAAAATGTTTAATGATATGATCACCACTAACAAAGCAAAGGAAGGTAGCATAACTTTTCCCTCAGATTTTGTCATCTTTAGTTATTGGAAATGGAAGCAATATTGTGGAGCACTAGGTTATATTATTTGTAACAACACCTGCAGTTCCAGTACCAGGGAAGCTGAAGCAGGAGGATCAGGAACAAATCTACTTAGTGAATTCAGGCTTCCCTGGGCTACGTGAGGTCCTCAGAAAGAAAACTCACTCACACACATCCCCCCCCCACTTTCCTCTAGGAGTTGGGTAGGTTTGGTACATTTTATTTATATTCATTTACATTTGTTATTGGGCATCAGACCCAGGACCTGATAGGTCTACTAATGCTGAGCTACTTCCCTAACCTTATAGTGCTTTTTTAAAATGGTAGCTTTTTAAAGGAGGAGCTGGACAGGTGGCTCAGTGGTTAAGAGTGCTTACTATATCAGAGGCCTGGGGTTTAGATCTTAACACTTTATATTGGATGATTCAAAAGCACTTGTAGCTCCAGCTTCAAGGGATCTAACACCTCCCTTCTGGCCTCAGTAGGTACTTGTTCACACAGTTGCACATATACACACCGATACACATACCCAAAAGGTCTTTTTTTTTTTTCATTAAAAGCATTTATATATTCATCTATTTACTCCCTATCTTTTATTGTCTAGTAATTCACTCCATAAATATTTATTTGATATCTACTATGTATGTATGAGACAAGGTATATATGAAAGAAGAAACTTTCGAAAGGTTGGATTTTCTTTTCTGACCATTTCTGGAAGACTAGAAGTGCACAAGTGCTCCTAGAAGACAAACATCTGTGCTATAATCTCCAAGCAGCAGTTTGCCTATCTGGAAAGAAGCTGTGATAGCTGTGCTCTTACAGACAGGGGTTTGAAGGCAGGAATTTCTCCTGAGAGAACAGCTTTCTAGTGGAACAGCTTCAATGGAAAGCTGCTCAAACTGGCATCCAGCACATTCTACCAACAGATCACATGATCTTATATCCGGACCTTTTGCTCTTAGTCATGTATTCACTTATTAATTAATCTGGTAGAACTTGGTGTTCTGTAATAGCTTCCCCTCAAAGATACAGAGATGATGATTTGGGCTGCGCGAACTGTTCCTGGAAAGATGCACACCAGTAATAGTCCAAAGTTCCCATTCCATCCAAGTCTAGCTGGGGGAGTCAGGGAATTTACTGGGCTTACTTATGGGAGCATGGATGAAGGGTTAGTAACAAGACTGTGGGTGTATAAAATAGCCATATCACTAAATTATCCCCCAGCAGAGATGGTGACTTCCTCATAGCTGCATAGAGGGAGACCTACTTCAGTTAATGTTCCACTCCTTACATCCATTAGCACCCCCTGAAGCCACGTGCAAGGGAGCATGTTATAGTTACTTTTCTATTGCCATGCCAACACCGTAATCAAGACAATCTATAAGAGAAAGTACCTGATTGACCTTACAGTCGCAGAGGATCAGAGTTCATGGTAGCAGAGCAAGGGTGTGGTGCGAGGAACAGCTGAGAGCTCACATCTTGATCCGCAAGCAGAAGGCATAGAAATGCAGCGGGAATGGCACAAGTCTTTTGAGAACTCAAGGCCCACTACTAGTGCACACCTCCTCCAACACAGCTGCACTTCCTAATCCTCCCCAAAGAGTTCTACCAAGTGGAGACCAAGTATTCAAGCACACGAGCCTTTGGGGAACATTCTCACACAACCGCCGCATTCCAGTCCCTGGCACTCATAGGCTAGGAACTGTATCATAGTGCAAAATACATTCACTTCAACTTTGAAAGTCCCCGTAGTTTTTCAGCCTCAACACGCTTTAAAAGTCCAGAGTCACTTCTGAGACTCGAAACAATCTCTTCATTGTAATTGCTCACAGTTGCACATATACCTATACACACCGATAACATACCCAAAAAGTCTTAAAAAAAGAAATTAGAAAAAAAGAAAGAAAAACCAAAAAAAAAGGAAAGGAAAAAGACAAGAATACATAGCATCCAGGTTGTTTTGTATCGCTTTGGTTAAAGATTCCATGTACTACTATGTAATGTACACCATAAGATAAGGTAACTGCTTCAATGGAAACAACTGTGAACTTGGATATAGCATATCTGGGTTTGGTTTTGCTACTTAAGAGCTCTATGACCTTAACCTTTCCAAACCAGTTTTCTATAAAATGATGTCTACCCTTGTTTCTCCCCTGTTCCATATACATTTCTTTCTACTTTTGACATGGTTCAGCCTGTTTACCTCTAATATGTTGTGGGTTTTTTTTTATTTTTTTCTGTTGCAGCTGAAATGTGGAGCATGTGGTGCCATCGGGCACATGAGGACAAACAAATTCTGCCCCCTTTATTATCAAACAAATGCTCCACCTTCTAATCCTGTTGCCATGACAGAGGAACAGGAGGAAGAGCTAGAAAAGACAGTCATTCATAATGATAATGAAGAACTTATCAAGGTTGAAGGGACCAAGATTGTTTTGGGGAAACAGCTAATTGAGAGGTAAGGGATAGCAGGCAGGGAGTGCTATAGCAAAGATTGGTTGAAGGCTGATGATGATGGTTGGCAGGGGTAAATGTGATGTGATTGTTCTCTGAAGTGGAACTAAGTGTTGCAGAAATTTTGGATTATAATTAGTAATTTTTGCCAGTAATCAAAACTGCAGTGATCATTAGGGCTTACTGCTTTTCTTTTTACATGCTGTGTTTTGAGTGTTAGGTATTTGTGGAGGGGCAAGGGAGTTAATTTTTATACAGAGTCTCTACATAGCCCTAACTGTTCTGGAACTAACTCTATAGACCAGGCTGGCCTCAATTTCTGAGATTTGCCTGTCTCTGCCTCCTAAGCGCTGGGACTAAAGGCATGTGCTGCCAAGCCTTGCTAAGTCTTAGTATTTACATAAATACCCTTACCACAGTAGTGTTTTTCTTCTGTTTTGTTTTGCTTGTTGTGTGTGTGGGGGGGGGGTACTGGTAGGCACAGAGGGCAAGTGTTCTGTCTCTGGGCCATATGTCCTCAAATCCTTGCACAAATTTTTGACAGTTTTCTTAAATTGCCCAGGTTGGCCTCAAGCTTACGGTTTTTCTTTCTCAGCCTCCCATGTAGCTAGGATTACAGGTTTGGAGCGCCACACCTGGCATGTGGGTAGTTAAGATAAAATGAAAGACTATAAAGAGCAGACTATGCTTATGCCCAATCTTGCCCTTAGAGAATTTAATAGATAAAATGGAGATGTTAAAAATTTTCCCATTTTAAGCTGGATGGTGGTGGTGCATGCCTTTAATCCCAGCATTTGGGAGGCGGAGGCAGGTGGAGCTCAGTGAGTTCAAGACCAGACTAGTCTATAGAGTAACTGCAGAGTTCCAGGACAGCCAGGACTGTTACACAGAGAAACCCTGTCTCGGAAAAAAAAAATCCCATTTTAAAAATTATAAACTGATCCAGGTGGTGGTGGTGCACACCTTTAATCCCAGCACTTTGGCGGCAGAGAAACAGGTGAATCTCTAAATTCCAGGCCAGACTGGTCTACAAAGCTAGTTCCAGGATAGCCAGGGCTACACAGAAAAACCCTGTCTCAAAAAAAAAAAAAAAAAAAACAAACCAAACCTAACAACTAAACAAAAGTTATAAACCTATTGAATAGTTGAAAGTTCACAATTAAAGTATTCTTTTTTTTCCCACATTTTATTTTATTTGGTTTTTCGAGACAGGGTTTCTCTGTACCTTTTGGAGCCTTCCTGGAACTAGCTCTTGTAGACCAGGCTGGCCTCGAACTCACAGAGATCCGCCTGCCTCTGCCTCCCGAGTGCTGGGATTAAAGGCATGCACCACCACTGCCCGGCCACAGTTAAAGTATTCTAAACTCATCTGTTCACCTTTTCCCACATTTGCTTAATCTTTCTTTGTATACCTCAAATGTTTGTAATCTGAACCATTGAGAAGTAAATTTCAGATATCATGACAGTTTACTGCAACCACACACATCTTCTAAGAATTGGGTTGTAAGACATGGTACTATTATCATAACTAAGAAATAGCACTAATTTAGTAATTTGCAATGCTCAGGCATTTTTATTCAAATTACTCAAGTCATTTCATTGTCTTTTGGCTCATTTCCTAATTATGGATGCAATCCCAGTTTAGACATAAGTGTATTTTGAGTCTGTCAAAATCTAAAACTGTCCTCACTACTTAGTTTTGTACATTTTATGACATTGATTTTTTTTTATCAGCATAAAGAATAATTGTCTCACAAAATGCCCCACTTTGTGGATTTTGTTTTGAGTGGAACAAAGATTTATTTTAAAAAATGAAAATGTTCAAGATTATGAGGGACTCCAAAGGAGGAATAACCCACTTTGTTTTCTGCTGATTAGACTCACATTAAATATTTTTGACTAGACATTTAATAGACTACCTAGTTGATATTATGTATTTACCACATCATCAAGCACAACAGTTTCACTGGTTTTAGAGCTATTGATGATCATTGCCAAATTATTTAATTGGTTCTTATAAAGTGGTGGTTTTTCTAATTCTAGAATTCCTCTATTTTAGCTGGTATTTTTGATAAGGAAGACTTCACCCTATCCATTTTAATATATTACTGTGAATTCTGAAATTCTTCTATATAAATTTAATGCATTTTCCCCCAATTTGACTCATTTAAGCCAGATCTTATGGTGGCTTTTGAAATATTTATTTTCATTTTATGAATATTTTGCCTGCATGTATGTGTGTGCATACATGCAGACAAGTGC
The DNA here is from genome assembly GCA_004026605.1 of Ondatra zibethicus. Lineage (NCBI taxonomy): Eukaryota > Metazoa > Chordata > Mammalia > Rodentia > Cricetidae > Ondatra > Ondatra zibethicus. Next base: position 90,451 of record PVIU01004946.1, on the reverse strand, counting down.
TTGATATCCACAGAGACCAAAAGAGAGAGTTGGATCCCTTGTAATTAGAATTAACAGATCGTTATGAGAGCTGCCATATAGGTGCTAGGAATTAAACTCAGGCCGTTAGTTAACAGTCTTAACTGCTGGAGCCATCTCTCAGGCCCTTCAGATCTGTGGTTTTGAAATGATCCTGTAAATCTTTGAGAAAGCTTTCATTGTCTCAGACTTAGAATTGACCATTTCTCTGAGGTGTCCAGGCTCCTTCTATTAAGCCATCTCTTCATCCTATTTCGGGGAACTATAAATAACACGCTATGGCAATGTTACTGATTGCAGTGCCGATGAGGTTCGCAGAAAATCTCTGGTCCTGAAGTTTCCTAAACAACAACTTCCTCCCAAGAAAAAACGTCGGGTTGGAACCACTGTTCACTGTGACTATTTGAATGTGAGTATCTGCATTGTTTTCATATCAGATGGATTCCCCCAGCTTTCTGTGACATAATTCTGTGTCAGATATTCCTTATGTCTGTTCCTTGAGAATTGTGTGCATTGTTCATTAAATGACTTATTAAAATTTATTTATTATTTTGGGTTTTTGAGACAGGGTTTCTCTGTGTAACCCCGGGGTTTTCTTGGAACTCATTCTGTAGATCAGGCTGGTCTTGAACTCAGAGATCTGCCTGCCTCTGCCTTCCAACTGTTGGGATAAAGGCATGTGCCTTTATCCATCTTTAAAATTTATTTTTTGTTTGTCTATTATGTATGTATTCATCTGTGTATGCACTATGATGCAAACATGGAAGTCAAAGAACTAACTTGTGAAGTTAGTTCTCTCTTACCTTTACATGGAGCCTGGAGATCAAGTTATGGTCACTATCTTGTATGGCAAGTGTCATTACCCACTGAGCCACCTCATTGCCCTGCCCCTCTTTGATGTGCAAGAGCTTTTTTCCTACATGTATATAAGTGTGCTATGTATATGCCTGGTGCCAGCAGAGCCCAGAAGAGAATGCACTATGGTTTTAGTTGTAAGTCACTATGTGGGTGCTAGGATCTGAACCTAGGTCCTCTGCAAAAGCAGCAAGGGTCCTTAACCACTGAGCCATCTCTTCAGCTTGTCCCCGCTCCAAACTTTGCTTTTAAGATTGAATTTCCCTGCAGTCCAGGATGGTCTAGAATTTACTATGTACTCTAGACTGGCTTGGAATTTTTAGCAGTCCTCCTATCTTAGCTTCCTAATTGTTGGGATTAAGGCTTAAGCCCTCCAAGTCTCGCTTTATTGAAGTTTTCTAAAATGTATCAGTATATTTGAAAAATATTGGGTTTTTTTTTTTTTTTGGTTTATCTAAAGCATTCTGGTTTCTTGTTTTTTGTTTTGTTTTAGAGACCTCATAAATCCATCCATCGGCGCCGGACAGACCCTATGGTAACACTGTCATCTATCTTGGAGTCTATCATCAATGACATGAGAGATCTTCCAAATGTGAGTTCATTACATTAGATCTGTATAAAATAGGAAAACCAAGACTCTTTGTTTTTCCTGTTACTTCAGGTAGATGGCCCTAGTGCATATACCTGTGTATCTGAAACCCCTAATTCTTTGGGGTTTTGTCTATTTTTAAATTATTTAATGCAATATTAGGTAATGAAGGACAGAATGTAGGCAAAAGGACACATGAATTATAAGAGGATATAAAGCTAGTTTTTTCTGGTTTCAACGCAATGTTTCTTTTTTGTGATGGGTATGTGAATTCAACTTTCTGAGTATTAAAGTAGCAAGAATAATTTTTTAAAATTATGTGTATACATGTATGTCTATGTATGCATATGCAAGTTCCCTTAGAGGTCCGAGGCATTGAATAACCTGAAACCAAAGTTACAGAGGTTGTGAGCCCCCAGACATAGGAGTTGAGAACCAAACTCAGGTCCTCTGGAAGAGCATAATATGCTATTATAACCACTGAACCATCTCTCCAGCTTCAAACTTGTATGTCTTTTTGTTTGTTTCTTTGTTTGTTTGTTTTTTCGAGACAATGTTTCTCTGTAGGAGACTGTCATAGAACTAGCTCTTGTAGACCAGGCTGGCCTCGAACTCACAGAGATCCGCCTGCCTCTGCCTCTTGAGTGCTGGGATTAAAGGCGTGCGCCACCACTGCCCGGCTAACTTGTATGTCTTATAAGAATCATTTTTGCATTCCATAAGTGTCTAGCATATATGGAGCTAGAAAGACAGCTCAGTGGTTAAGAATACATACTGCTCTTGTGGAGGTCTATGTGTGAGCTTGAGACCTGCCTGGTCTACAGAGTTAGGATAGCCAAGGCTACACAAAGAAACTCTTGTCTCAAAAAAAAAAAAAAAGAAAGAAGGAAAATAGCTTAATGCAAGAAACAGATTTACTACATCTGAAAAATTCATTTGAGAGTTAGTAAACCAGTAAGTTGTAATTGGCTCTGTCAGTGTTCTTTGCTCACAAATGATGCTGGCTCTTGTTTCCACAGACATACCCTTTCCATACGCCAGTTAATGCAAAGGTTGTAAAGGACTACTATAAAATCATCACTCGGCCAATGGATCTACAGACACTCCGTGAAAACGTGCGCAAACGCCTCTATCCATCTCGGGAAGAATTCAGAGAGCATTTGGAACTAATCGTGAAAAATAGTGCAACCTATAATGGTAACAGTCCCTTGTTCCTTGACTGCAAAGGTCACCTTTTAGATTCTTATCCCTCGCTGATTCTAAATTCATTAGATTAGAATGAATGAAAAGACTAATGTGCATTTTTGGGTATGAACATCGGGTAGTGTACATTTCAGTCATATAATAAGTATTACTTCTTTTTAGTTGCATTATATAATCCTTTCTTTTTTAGACATGGTCTCACTTTGTAGACCAGACTGGCCTCAATCACAGAAATACTTTGGCCTCTGCCTCCCAAATGAGTGCCAGTATTAAAGCCATGTTCTACCACACCCAACTTCTCACTATTTAATTTTTTTTTTTCGGTTTTTTGAGACAGGGTTTCTCTGTAGCTTTGGAGCCTGTCCTGGAACTAGCTCTTGTAGACAAGGCTGGTCTCGAACTCACAGAGATCCACCTGCCTCTGCCTCCCGAGTGCTGGGATTAAAGGTGTGCGCCACCACTGCCCAGCAAATTTTTAATGTATTCTCTGGTGAATTTGAAATCCGTGTTGAAGCAGTTGGGGTGAGTAGTGAGACAGAAAAGTAAACCTAGGTAAGTTGGAGAGGTATTTGTGTGAGTGCACTCTACAAAGGATAGTCTTATAGCCAATTTTTTTTGTGTGTCTTAACTCAGTCTGCATTTTTGTTACAGGGTCTAGATACCCATTTTGTCATTTTTTAAAAAAAGGCAAAAAATAAGAAAGACAAGGAGGAAGAAATCAGTTTGCATTAATTCATTTTTTTCTCATTTCAGTCTAATTTTCTTTTTGTGATGGGTATGTAAATTCAACTTTCTGCATACTGAAGTAGCAAGAATAATTTTTTTTTTCGGTTTTTCGAGACAGGCTTTCTCTGTGTAGCCCTGGCTGTCCTGGAACTTGCCGTGTAGAACAGGCTGGCCTCGAGCTCACAGAGATCTGCCTGTATCCACCTCTGGAGTGCTGGGATTAAAGGTGTGCACCACTGCCGCCCATCAAGAACTGACTCTTGAAAATTGTCAGGACAACTCATATGCCATGGCTTATTTACACGCAGACAGACACACACACGCATGCACACACACAGACACACATACAAAACATACTAAATGGAAAAACAGAAGGAAATACAAAGAGAATTAAAGCAAAGCCCCACTCGGAGATACAGCTCAGCAATAAAGCAACTTAACCAGCATGCATGCAGTCCTTGGTTCAGTCCCCAGTTAGTGGCAAGAAAAGAAAGTTTCTCACAGCCCTATAATCCTTCCTTTCTATGCTTCACACTTTAAAATTAATTTATTATGTCCATTGGTGTTTTGCCTGCATGTGTTTCTGTGTGAAGCTGTCAGATCCCCTGCAACAGGAGTTAAAGACAGTTGTGAGCTGCCATGTGGATGCTAGAGAATTGAACCTGGGTCCTCTAGAAGAGCAACCAGTGTTCTTAAATGCTGAGCCATCTCTCCAGTCACCTCTGTGATTCATTCTTCTGACTTCCTCACGTGTCAGTGCTGATGATAGTGTGGTAGTAACATTGGCATTAAATTCTTTATTTGGATTAAGTAATCCAAATAAGAAGACCTTCCTCCTTTTCCTCCCATCCCCTCAATACTTTAGCTATAGTTTATTCCTTGATACCACCATTCCTCCCTTTTTGAGACAGGACCTCCAAATACCCAGGCTAATCTTGAACTTGCTGTATAGCTCAGACTAGTCTCAAACTTGGTATCCAAGTGCTTCAATCTCCCAATTTCTGGGATTACAGATATATACTGCCATACCTGGCTTGTTTTCTTATTGTAATATGGATAATAGCAAATTTTGTTTTTAATAAGTTAATAAAATTTTTCAACTTACCCACTTTTAAACTAATAAACAGTACATCTGTGAACATTTATGTTAAGAGCACTGACTGCTCTTCTATAGATCCTGAGTTCAATTCCTAGCAACCACATGGTGGCCCACAACCATCTATAATGAGATCTGATATTCTCTGGCATGCAGGCACACATGCAGGCAGAAATCTTCGAAGAAAAAAAATACTAGTTAAGGTGGGTGGGTGGTGATGGTACATGCCTTTAATCCCAGCACTTGGAAGGCAGAGACAGGAGGATCTCTGAGTTTGAGGACAGCCTGGTTGATTGTGAGTTCCAGGACAGCCAGAGCTACACAGAGAAATCCTGTCCTGAAAAACAACAAAAAAATATTAGTTAGATGGAAATATTTTGGGATTTTGGCAGGGGGTTCTTTTGGGGTTTGAGATGATCTCTTTTTATAGTCTAGGCTACCCCAGGATCTACTAGTTCTCTGGTTGAAGCATGTCAAGTTCTGTGATTACAGGTGTGTTTCCATGACTCCCAGCTTAAAAATGTTTTAATTATTCCAAAGATGAGCTTAAATGGAACAGCTTTAAGCAGTGAATATACAAGAGAGGTCAGATAGTTCAAGAATTTTCAGTTGGGTGGTGGCTCACACCTTTAATCCCAGCACTCGAGAGGCAGAAGCAGGCAGATCTCTGTGAGTTCGAGGCCAGCCTGGTTTACAGAGTGAGTTCCAGGAAAGGTGCCAAAGTTATAGAGAAACCTTGTCTCTGAAAAAATAAATGAATTTTCTGAAGCTCTTGGTAATGATTTCTGTGAAACTGAAATAACAATCTGTGTGCTGAAGAATCTGTTTCCTAAATAGAAAAATTTTAAATGTTCCAATGAACATTACCATTCTCAAACACATTCTCCATCCACAGAGTAATTTTCAAGGTTTTAAAAGACCCAACAAAGCTGGCTCATGCCTTTACTCCCAGCACTAGAGAGACAGAGGCAGGTGGATCTCTGAGTTTGAGGCTACCCTTGTCTACATAGAGAGTTCCTTTCTGAGCCAGCCAGAGCTACATAGTGAGACCCTATCTCAAAAAACAAAAACAAACAAAAAACAGTTATAATACAAGTATGTGAGGACACAAAAAACAATTAAAATTTGGGCCTGGAGAGATGGCTCAGTGGCTAAGAGCACTGGCTGTTCTTTCAGAGGACCTGGGTTGAATTCCCAACACCCACATGGCAGTTCAGGTAAAATACCAATGCACATAAAATAAAAATAAATTAAAAAAAAACAGTTAAAATTCATTCATAGTTTATCCATTATATGTTAGGCACTGAAATATGAAGTAAGGACTGGTGGTGTCTGTACCTGCTGTGGTAGCACATACCTGTAGTCCCAAGGAGGGGAAGACAGGAGGATCTGAAGTGAGTTCTAGACCAGCCTGGGATACAAGGGACTCTGTCTTTAAAAAATAAAAAGGAAATTACTGGTATATCTACCTAACTCAGTTACTAGGCTGGTACCTGGGACCTTTTAGGTTCTTTAGTAAATGTGTTAAGTGTTGGAAATGTGGCAACTTTGGACTTCCCACTTATAATGGCTATTTCTTGTTCTGTAGGGCCAAAACACTCACTGACTCAGATTTCTCAATCCATGCTGGATCTCTGTGATGAAAAACTCAAAGAGGTAAGAACTGACGATAGGAGAAAGTGGTGGGCATAGTGACGTACACCTGTAATCCTAGCACTTGAGAGTAGAGACAGGAGCTTAAAGAAAGTCATCCTCAGCTACATACTCAGTTGTGCAACTTGAGCTACATGAGAATTTGACTCAAAACTCAAATGCTGTGGTGTATGAAGGTGGAGAGTAGTGGAGTTTGGGAACTATACATTTAACAGAAAGAACCGTATCTGAGGGAATGACAAATCTCTTGGTATATTTGACAGATAGGGATTTAGAAATTATATAGACTCTATCTCCTGTAGATGGCAAAGCCAAGTCCAAAGAAGAAAATTGCTTGCTCTGGAATCATGCTGGGATTAAGATCCCGAACCTATGTAACTTTAGAAAGGATGCTAGAAAATGGCTTTCCAGGAGATCTCCTGTAGCTCACATTACAACTCCTTCTGTAAACCCCTACTCTTTCCTTTTTTTAATGTTCATTGGTGTATTACCTACATGCATATCTGTGTGAGGATATTGGGTCCCCTAGGTTGTGAGCTGCAATGTGGTTGCTAGGAATTGAACCTGGGTCCTCTGGAAGACCAATCAGTATTCTTAACCACTGAACCATCTCTCCAGCCCCATAAACCGCTATTTTTACCAAAGAAGATTATGGTACCTTATAAGTTTATAAAAGCACAGATAATAATGAAGTTGATACTGACATAGATATTTCACAAGAGAACTTGACTGATAAACATAGAGAACTTTTTCAACTTGATTGACATAAATTACATGCTTAAGCCACAGTTAACTGAGCATTGTAATACATACTTGTAATGGCAGCACTTGGGAGTCAGAGGCAAAATGACCAAAAGTTACAGGCCAGCCTGGGATATATGTTGAGACTCTGTCTCAAAATTAAAACAAAAACACCTGCCAATTACATTCCTCTTTGTATTTATTAGAAGGCTAAAGTCCTGTAACCGATGTAGAGATTCAATATTGGTACACAAGGGAGCTGGAGGTAAGAGAATCAGAAATTTAAGATAATTTGTAGCAACATATCAAGTTCAAGGTTAGCCTGTGACTTAGGAAACCCTGTCTCAAAAAAGGGGGCTAACAAAACTAAGGATTGAGGATACAGACGGTGAGAACACAGAGATTTTCATAGTACATAGACCATAGACTGAAATAAATTGTTTTTTTGGTTTTTTGAGACAGGGTTTCTCTGTAGCTTTGGAGCCTGTCCTGGAACTAGCTCTTGTAGACCAGACTGGCCTCGAACTTACAAAGATCCACCTGCCTCTGCCTCCTGAGTGCTGGGATTAAAGGCGTGCGCCATCACTGCCTGGCTTGACTGAAATGAATTTGTTGGATTAAGTTTCCTTTGTATAGCCAGGTGGTGGTGACACGTGCCTTTAATCCCACCACTTGGGAGGCAGAGGCAGGTGGATCTCTGTGAGTTCCAGGCCAGCCTGATCTACAGAGTTAGTTCCAGGACAGCCAGAGCTATTACACAGAGAAACCCTGTTTCGGGGGAAAAAAACAGTTTCCTTTGTACAAGTCACTAATCAAGCTGGATTGTATACTGGATGTGAAGCTGGCCTGTGTAGTAAGGAGGGGCTCGGGCTATGTTCCCAGCGCCTGGTTCCCGGAGCAGGGCCCCTTGTTCTGTCCCGCCCGGCTCCCGGTGCATACCCGAAATAATTACACGGAAACTGTATTTATTTAAATACTGCCTGGCCCATTAGCTCTAGCCTCTTATTGGCTAACTCACATATTTGTTTAACCCATTTCTAATAATCTGTGTGTGTCACCACGAGTCATGGCTTACCGGCATGAGTTTAACCAGTGTCCATCTTGGGCTGGAGAAGCATGGCGTCTGCCACACTGCCTTCTCTCTCACAGCATTCCCGTTCTATCTACTCCACCCACCTAAGGGCTGCCCTATCAAAAGGCCAAGGCAGTTTTCTTTATTTAACCAATGAGGACAATATGCAAATAGAAGACCCTCCTACACCAGGCCTGGGATATGAAGGATACATGCCCTATTAGAAAAACAAATAAAAAGAGTAATTAACTAATGGTAATAATGTTCTGTATTCTCAACATTCATTTTATAGAAAAGATAACATTATTAAAGCCTCATTTGCCAAAGATGTTTTGGTTATTGTAACTAAACTAGTGATGTCTTGAGCTTTCTATTCTTGGTGCTATATAAGAATATGATGTTCTGTGCCCGGCGGTGGTGGCGCACGCTTTTAATCCCAGCACTCGGGAGGCAGAGGCAGGTGGATCTCTGTAAGTTTGAGGCCAGCCTGGTCTACAAGCACTAGTTCCAGGACAGGCTCCAAAGCTACAAAGAAACCCTGTCTCGAATAAACAAAAAAAGGTGGGGTGGGGGGCTGGAGAGATGGCTCACTGGTTAAGAGCATTGCCTGCTCTTCCAAAGGTCCTGAGTTCAATTCCTAGCAACCACATGGTGGCTGACAACCATCTGTAATGAGGTCTGGTGCCCTCTTCTGGCCTTCAGGCATACATACAGACAGAATATTGTATACATAATAAATAAATAAATAAATAAATATCTTTAAAAAAAATATGATGTTCTGCCTCAATTTAATGTGCCAGACTTTGTTGACTCCCCATGGGAGGCCTTATCCTTTTGGAGGAGTGGATAAGGGGTGGATTAGGGAGCTGCGTGGTTTAGGAAGAGGGGTAGGAGGGGAAACTGTGGTTGTATGTAAAATGAATAAAAATAAATGAATAAATAAATAATGAAGTATAGGGAAAAAAGGATGAGATTAGAATGCTTAAGGGAGCCAGGTGTGGTGGTACATGCCTTTATTCCCAGTACTCTGGAGGCAGAGGCAGGTGGATCTCTGAGTTCAAGGCCAGCCTGGTCTACAGAGTGAGTTTCAGGACAGCCAGAGCTATTACACAGGGAAACCCTGTTTCAAACAAACAAACAAACAAATACTTAAGGGATTTTCTGACACGTCCCTTTGTATTGTTCCTTTAGCTAAAGTATCATTTATCTAGATTGTCCTGAAACTGGTTAGTAGATAATTCAGAGGTAAATTTTGGAGAACTAAAGTCATAAGCAGCTAACTGAACTTTAAATTATCTTTAGCTTCACACCAGGAAAACTGCCTTTATTTTGCTTTGCTTTATTTCAGAAAGAAGATAAGTTGGCACGTTTAGAGAAAGCTATCAACCCCTTACTTGACGATGATGACCAAGTAGCATTTTCTTTTATTCTGGATAACATTGTCACTCAGAAAATGATGGCAGTTCCAGATGTAAGTACTTTTCATGCCAAATATTGTGAGGATAGTACTAGGGGATGGAAAGAAGTGTATAGAGGTAAGCATGTGTGTATTAAGAAATCCTTGCTGGGCAGTGGTGGTACACGCCTTTAATCCCAGCACACAGGAGGCAGAAGCCTGGTCTACAAAGTGTGTTCCAGGACAGGCTCTGAAGCTATAGAGAATCCCTGTCTCGAAAAACAAAAGAAATTCTGTATAGTAATGTATGCCCATAGGAACTGGGATGTAATTTTAAAACTAACCTTTTTCTGTATGAATTCATTATTGAAAGCAAAGATGCCGAGTATCTTTGAATATTAAGAGCCTTTTACTTTCTATTGTTAGCACTTAGTATTTGTAAGCTCTCAAATAGCCTGAGAGAGAAGAGCTGTCAACCAATAGTAGGTTCTTGATTTAGAAATGCTCCTATACAAACAACACAACATTTTGTATTAAATTTATTTATTTGTGCATGTGGGGGAAGAAGGCATAAGCCATGGTTTGTGTGTGGCCAAAACAACTTGGCTAGGTGTGGTGGCACAGCCTTTCTTTCATCCTAGCACTTGGGAAGCAGAAAGCAAGTGGGTCTTTGTGAATTCAAGGCCAACCAAGTCTACACAGTAGGATCCTATCTTTAAAAAAAAAAAAAAGCAAAGCACTTAGGAGTCAGAGGCAGGCAGATTTCTGTTAGTTTGAGGCCAGCCTGGTCTACAGAATGAGTTCCACCAGCCAGAGAAACCCTATCTCGAAAAACCAAAAAAAAAAAAAAAAAAAAGGAAATAAAAAACTCAGAGAATTGGAACTTCTTTCTATCCTGTGGATCCTGGAATTAAACTCAGATCATTGGGCTTATTGGTAAACACCTCTATCCACTGAGTCATTTTGCTGCCCATAAAAAACACATCAATAATTATTCAATGTTTGTTTTCTTTCTTTTTCCCTTTTTGTTCCAACTTTTTATGCCAAAGCTATTATCTATCATATTAGTTCTACAGACCATTTTATTATGTTGGTGCCCCTTAAATTCTGAATTAAATTTTCTATTGCATATAATCATAATGTTCTATATGTGCAGTGTTATAAAATTTTGAGATGAAACTATGGAATAAGAAATTTTATTTTATTCTTGCAGAACTTAGTCTTTTTTTTAAAAAAAAATTGTATTTCGGAGTGGATACTTTTTTGTTTCTTTTTTTAATATTTATTTATTTATTATGCATACAATATTCTGCCTGTGTGTATGCTTGCAGGCCAGAAGAGGGCACCAGACTCCATTATAGATGGTTGTGAGCCACCATGTGGTTGCTGGACCTTTGGAAGAGCAGGCAATGCTCTTAACCTCTGAGCCATCCTTCCAGCCCCCAGAACTTAGTCTTTAATGCAAAAATAAGAATTTTGTTATAGATTTAGAGGAGGAAGTCTTCTTTAAAAATCAGGGTGGCTGAGTGGTGGTGGCGCACACCTTTAATCCCAGCACTTGGGAGGCAGAGGCAGGCAGATCTCTCTGAGTTCGAGGTCAGCCTGGTCTACAAGAGCTAGTTCCAGGATAGGCTCCAAAGCTACAGAGAAACCCTGTCTTGAAAAACTAAATAAATAAATAAACAAACAAACAAACCAGGGTGTAAGAATCCTTAATAAGGGGCTGGAGGAAGTGGCTCAGCTTTTCCAGAGGGCCCAGGTTCAATTCCCAGCACCCACATGGAAGCTCACAACGATCCAACTCCAGGATCCAACCCCCTCACACAGACATACGTGCAGGAAAAACACTAATGTGTACAAAATAAAAATTATTAAAAAAAAAAAAGAATCCTTAATAAGACCCTTAAATTACAGAGAATTTTGTGTGAGCTTGTGTATTTCCGTGGAAAGAGTCTATAGTTTTCATCAGAAATATTTGTAACTCAGTGGAAATTGGGGCTCTTGGTATAAATAGTGGTTTCATTTGACTGCCCATGCCTTCTTTTTACTAGTCTTGGCCATTTCATCACCCAGTTAATAAGAAGTTTGTTCCAGATTATTATAAAGTGATTGTCAGTCCGATGGATTTGGAGACTATACGTAAGGTGAATGATTTTTATTATCAGTAGCTTTTTATAGTCAATGTTTTTGTATATATAGCTGAATGCCTGATTGTTTTTAATCATAGAATATCTCCAAGCACAAATACCAAAGTCGAGAGAGCTTTCTAGATGATGTAAACCTTATTTTGGCCAACAGTGTTAAGTACAATGGTGAGTATTTATTTTTTTTCCTCTTTCCACAGTCTTATCTATCTAGCATTAATTTGTGTTATTAAAATTTTAAGGGCGCTGGGCAGTGGTGGTGCACACCTTTAATCCCAGCACTTGGGAGGCAGAGGCAGGTGGATCTCTGTGAGTTCGAGGCCAGCCTGGTCTACAGAGTAAGTTCCAGGACAGCCAAGGCTGTTACACAGAGAAACCCCGTCTTAAAAAAAAAAAAAAGATTTTAAGTGCTTAAGCAGCTTTGAGCAGTGATAGCTAAATCAAGTAACTCAGTTTACTTTTTAAAATTTTGTTTTTACAGTTATATGTATGTTGTAAGAGGGGGATGGGGTGGTGTTCTGTTATGCTTTTGGAGGTTAGAGGACAAATTGGAGATTTAGTTCTCTGCATATGGGTTCCAGGGATTGAACCTAGGTTGTCAGGCTTACACTGAACCATCTACTCTGCTCGTTTGTTTGTTTGTTTGGTTGGTTGGTTGGTTTGGGGTTTGGTGGGTGGTACATGTCAGGGTTTCTCTGTATAGCCTTAGCTGTCCTAGAACTCGCTCTGTAGACCAGGCTGGCCTTGAACTCAGAGATCTCCCTGCCTCTGCCTCCGAGTGCTGGCATGAGCTATCACTGCCCAGTTCATTTTTTTGAGTAGGTATATATTTTAGTGTGCGTTTTGTAAGAATCACTTTTAAACTTTTAATCACAGAAAGCCATTTGTCCTTACTTTAGAAATTGTGTAAAGCATAGAAAAATGAGGTATGAATAAAAATCAAATGCATATTCCTTATCCTTTGAGTCATCACTGTGTTTCTATAAGATTTGAAAAGTTACATTCCAACCCTACATGTAGCTAAGGCTGAAATGTATAGCTGGCTATATATAGGCCACAGCACACTTGGTGTGTGGAATTTAGCACCTGAATTGATGGAATAATGTGTGATAGAGTCTTTGCTAGCTGCTTCATCTGGATAGGAAGGATCGTCTTTGCTCTAGCACTTCATTCTTCAGTTGATATAAACAAACAAATTACAGCTTGACAAAGCTATAATGAAAGGATATACAAAGTACATTAGAGAGAAAAAATACTTAAATCTAAGGGTTAGGAAAGGCTTCATGAACTAGTAAGTTAAAGAATTTTTGTTTTTGTTGTTTTTATGGTCTCATATATTCCAGGCTGGTCTTGAACTTGATGTATACCTGAAGATGACCTTGGATTCATCTTTCTGTTCCCACCCCCCAAGTTTGTGTAGAGCCACGTATGGTTCAGTAATCTTCTTTTGAGACAGAGTCTCAACTACGTAGCCCTGGCTAACCTGGATCTTACTATGTAGAGCTCACAGAGACTGATCTGCCTCTGCTACTATTAAAGACACATGCCACTATACTCAGTCAAAAAATTTTTTAAATAAACCTTTTTTAAGATTTACTTTTAATTATATGTATGTGTGGGTTTACACATGTCAGTGCAGGTGCCTGTGGAGGCCAGGGGAGAGTGTGAGATCTCGTGGAGCTGGAGTTATAATTGGTTGTGAATTGCCCAGCATGGTTGCTGGGAACTGAACTCAAGTCTGCAAGAGCAGCAAATGCTCTGAACCAATATCGTTATCGTTCCAGCATTGGGAACATATTTTTGAACTGAGGTTTTTTTTTTTTTTGGGGGGGGGGGTTGATTTTTCGAGACAGGGTTTCATTGTTTAGCTCTGGCTGTCCTGGAGCTCACAAGTGCTAGGTGGGATTAAAGGTGTGCACCACCTCCTAGCTTGAACTGAGTCTTAAGAAATGTTGATAATTTCCAGGACAGGCTCCAAATCTACAAGGAAACCCTTTTTCAAAAAAACAAAAAAAAAAAAAAAAAAGGAAAAGAA
>PVIU01004946.1:0-76823 GCA_004026605.1 Ondatra zibethicus | reverse complement strand
TTTGAATATAGGGTAGTGGCTAGGTTTGATTATAAAATGAGACAGGGCTCAAAGGTTAAGAGCACTGGTTGTTCTTCCAGAAGTCCTGAGTTCAATTCCCAACACCCACATGGTGGTTTACAATCATCGATAGTGGGATCTGATGCCCTCTTCTGGCTTGCAGAGTACTCATATATAAAATATAAAAAAAAAATTTAAGAAAAAAGAAATAAATAAAATTTTAAAAAAAGAAAGTCAGCCAGGCGGTGGTGGTGTACTCCTTTAATCCTAGTTCTCGGGAGACAGAGGCAGGCGGATCTCTGTGAGTTCAAGGCTAGCCTGATCTACAAGAGCTAGTTCCAAGACAGACTCCAAAACTACAGAGAAGCCCTGTCTCAAAAAAACAAAAGAAAGAAAGAAAAGTCTTTCATATATAATACCACATTATATGTATAAGACTTGCCATAGAATTTTAATTTTTCATTTTTTAATGATAGCCAGATTTCTTTAAATATATAATATCTCTCCATCTTTCCCATTAATATTTCACTTAGTGCTTTTTGTTTTGTTTTTGAGATGGTTTTGCTCAGGTTAGCCTCAAACTTGGCTCTCTTCCTCAACTTTCCCAGTGCTGGGATTATACAGTTGTATGCCACTGCACCCACCTTTTTACTCCCATTATGGCCTCTTTTTTTAGATTTATTTATTATGTATGCAGTTTTATGTCTGTATGTGTGCCTGTTCACCAGAAGAGGACACCATATCTCAATATTCTTAACCTCTGAACCATCTCTCCAGTTCACCAATATGGCTTTTTTAAAGATTTATTTATTAATCTTTAAATAAATAAATTATTTATTTTAAAGATTTATTTTGTGTCTGAGTGCTCTATCTGCATGTATGCATTTATGCCAGAAGAGGGCATCAGATCCCTTTATAGATGGTTGTGAGCCACCATGTGGGTACTGGAAATTGAATTTGGAACCTCTGGGAAAACAGCCAGTGCTCTTTTTTTTGTTTGTTTATTGTGTATACAGTATTCTGCCTGCATGCATGCCTGCAGGCCAGAAAAGGGCACCAGATCTCATACAGATGGTTTTAAGCCACCGGGTGGTTGCTGGGAATTGAACTTAGGACCTTTAGACAAGCAGGCGGTGCTCTTAACCACTGAGCTATCTGTCTAAGAGTTAGAGTCACTTCTTGAAACTGTATTGTGATGACAACTGTCCTCCTCCTTTTCAGTCGTCTTTGCTGAATATTCTTATTCATAAACTTTAACTACCATCTCTTTTTTTTTTTTTAAGAAAAATCTTTTCTTCCAGTTTATTTATTATGTTTATACAGTGTCCTGTCTGCCTGCATGCTTACAGGCCAGAAGAGGGCACCAGATCTTATTACAGGTAATTGTGAGCCATCATGTGGTTGCTGGGAACTGAACTCAGGACCTCTGGAAGAGCAGTCAGTGCTCTTAACTGCTGAGCCATCTCTCCAGCCCCTACCATCTCTTTCTTGATGACTCTCTGTTCTAATGCAAGATCTGTGTCTTCATTCACATGCTAAAAATGTTCTTTTTTTTTTTTTTTTTTGGTTTTTCGAGACAGGGTTTCTCTATGTAGTAGTCCTGGCTATTCTGGAACTAGCTGTTGTAGGCCAGGCTGGCCTCAAAGTCACATTCACCTGCCTCTGCCTCCCAAGTGCTGGGATTAAAGGCGTGCACCGCCACCACCCGGCAAAATGTTCTTTTTAAAATAAAAAATTTATGCCTGCTTGTTTATTCACCATGCATGTAGTATCTACAAAGGCCAGAAGAGGACATCAGATTCTTTGGAACTGGAAAGAGAGTTATGAGCCGCCATGTGGATGCTGGTCCTCTGCAAGAACAGCCAGTGGTCCTTGACTGCTGAGCCATCTCTCTGGCATAAATTAAATATTAGAAAGACCAAAGGACCAAAGGTGGAGGCACAGTGCCTAGAAAGTGAGGTGGAGTGTAGAGTGACAGAACAATCCATTTCAAGTATAAGAGGGCTTCTAAGATAAAGTCTGGGGAGTTGGGTTTGGCAGTTGGTGTTTCATCACTGATTGAGCCTTGAGTTCATGATCTGCTGCCTTAACCTCTCTAGCACTGGGATACAGGTGTGCATGCACTATCATGACTAGCTCCACTTCACTTATTTAAAGAGTAGATAGTATATACTTGGGATATGTTTTATTTGAAAAGGACTTATTTTTTTTAGGTTTATTTTATGTGTATGAATCTTTTGTTGTGGTTTTTTGGTTGGTTGGTTTGGTTTTTTCGAGACAGGGTTTCTCTATGTTGCTTTGGAGCCTGTCTTGAAACTAGCTCTGTAGACCAGACTGGCCTCGAACTCACAGAGATCCACCTGCCTCTGTCCCCCAGTGCTGGGATTAAGTGTGTTATTTTGTTTTTGTTTGGTTTTTTGTTTGTTTGTTTTAGTTTTTTCGAGACAGGGTTTCCCTATATTACAGTTATGGCTGTCCTGGAACTTGCTCTGTAGACCAGACTGGCTTCAAACTCACAGAGATCCGCCTACCTCTGCCTCCTGAGTACTGGGATTAAAGGTGTGTGCCACCATTGCCCAGCGTATATGAATGTTTTGATCAAATGTATTTCTCTGCACCATATGCATGCCTGTTACCCAAGAAGGTTAGAAGAGGGTGTTGGATCTTCTGGAATTGGAGTTACAGATGGTTGTAAATCCATGTGAGTGTTGGAAAATGTACAGGGATCCTCTGTAAGGCCAAATGCTCACCAGGCAGTGGTGGCGCTCACCTTTAATCCCAGCACTTGGGAGGCAGAGGCAGGCGGATCTCTGTGAGTTCGAGGCAAGCCTGGTCTACAAAGTGAGTTCCAGGACAGCCTAGACTGTTACAAAGAAACACCATATCTCAAAAAGCCAAAAGAAAACGAAAAAAGAGTCAGGCGGTGGTGGCGCGTGCCTTTAATCCCAGCATTCGGGAGGCAGAGGCAGGCGGATCTCTGTGAGTTCGAGGCCAGTCTGGTCTACAAGAGCTAGTTCCAGGACAGGCTCCAAAGCCATAGAGAAACCCTGTCTCAAAAAACCCAAAAAAAAGAAAACGAAAAAAGAAAATAGAAGAAAGGTCCAAGTTAAAGATTAAACATAGGTTTTTCTGGATCTTAAATAATTATAGACTATTAGATAGCAAAGTGTAAAATTCTTGTTTTTAAATTGGAATGTATGAGGCTGGCGAGATTGTTCAGTGATTAATAGCACTGGCTGCTCTTCCAGACGCCCTGGTTTAACTTCCCAGCACATACATAGCCGCCCCAAACCATATGTGACTCTAGTCTGACAACCTCTTTGGGTACCAGGCATGCATATAATGTACAGAAATACACATAAGCAAAACTCCCACATACTTAAAATAACAACATAAATTTTAGCTGCATGCTGGTTGTGCACACCTTTAATCCCAGCACTCAGAAGGCAGAGGCAGGCAGATTTCCGTGAATTAAAGGCCAGCTTGGTCTACAGAGCTCCTTCCTGGACAGCCAAGGTTACACAAAGAAACCCTGCCTTGAAAAACATAAACAAATTTTAGTGGTTATTTAAATAAATAAACCACTAAATGAATAAACAGCAATATGTATTAAATCAGTGTGTTGAAGAAATATAAAAATTTTTTAAGTTACATTTTACTTCTTTCATAGGGCCTGAGAGTCAGTATACTAAGACTGCTCAGGAGATTGTGAACGTTTGTTACCAGACATTAACAGAGGTAGGTGGTTAAGAAGATCTAGCTCCCTGAAACCTTTCTGTTGTATCCTTGAGTTTGACGCTTTCCTGACTACCCTGTTTTCTTTCAAATGTAATATTCTGTCTTCTATTCTCATTCCATCATTTCTTTCTCTGCTTTGTTTAGGTTATCAGCTGTGTTCTGCTGTTAGAATAGAAACACTGTGAAAACAGGGATTGTGTATGTGTTTTGTTTATTTTTGCCTGCCCAGTACCTAAATGTTGGATAAATTCATTAATTTTATTTGTTTCTCAGTATGATGAACATTTGACTCAACTTGAGAAAGATATTTGTACAGCTAAAGAAGCAGCTCTGGAGGAAGCAGAATTAGAAAGCCTGGACCCAATGACTCCAGGACCTTACACGCCTCAGGTGAGCCAAAGGATTGGGAATTTGTTAGTTTTCTTATGGTTTGGGAAATTGGGAGCATGTTAACAGATGTGTTTACTGAGATACCGTTCTTCTCTGTCCTTCCTCTTCATATGCCTTTCGTGTGCTTTCTTGTCTTCTCAAAGGCTAAGGTGAGTGAGGGCCATGTATCTTCGTGGCCTTGTTAAATCCAGAAGAGGCAACTATGGCATGAATAAGTGGGGTGGATGTTTATAGACAGTATATGAGAATGCCAGATTCCTGACAACTATAGCCAGAGGCATCTTCTACTAGGTCTCCAGTTCTCTTGTCAGTAAATTTTGGGGTTCTAGGATATCCCTAGAATATAGATTGCTCAGTTACAGATGAGGGCCACATTGTTCTTATACCTTCTAGATATCTGATTACCTGTTACCTTAGAGGTATATCAGTGTAACTCACATCTCTCAATTTCTGGGGTTAATTCCTTTTCCTACTAAATGAAGACTTTTATATTTATATTTTAAGTTTATATATTAGAAGACTAGAAAGCAGATTAAGTAAGAAATGTTTTAGTTTTTGTGAGTATTTCCTCTATATTACAGTCTGAGAAAGTTGGCATATTTGAAGAATAGACTTTAAATGGAATATAACAGATTCTTGGTTTCTTTATTGAAGACGCTGTTAGAGTGGAAAAGGACATGAGGTTTGATGTAAAACAGGCCTGGGTATGAGTCTTAGCTCTGCTACTGTCTAGTTTTGTGGTATTGGGAAATTAACATTTCTATTCCCATTTCTCTAAGATGTGCTTTCCAACATTAAATGATTAGTTTGCATGGCACATGATAGGCATTCAGTAAATATTTGTTTCCTTCTTTGTATGAAAAGATTTGTTGTTGTTGTTGTTTTGTAAAGTTCCCAGAGGCTCTTTCAAATTTAACCAAATACTCTAATGCAGAATTTCTTCCAATTCCCAGAGGATTATTTTTCATTCTACCAGGTTTCACTCTAAATTTAAATGCAGCATACACGATCTCTGGATTTTTGCTGTCTCCGTGTCTCATTCGTACACTTTCTCTATCTATCTTTTACTCTCTCTTTCATTCCAAAACCTAGGTTACTGAGGGGCCAGGTATAAAGAACCCTCAGATACTTCTTCAAGGTCCAGAACAAGGAAAGGCTCTTGGAGTTGTGTGGGCAGATTGGGTCAAGGGGGCTTGGGTGAGTGATGTTGCCCAGGAAGGCCTTGTTTGCTAATAGACTCACAGTTTCCACAAGGTACTTTCTGGTAAGTTAAAGCTTGGGTATTAGCCATCATTTTCCAGAAGAATAACCACTAAGTAGCATGTGTTTTTCTCAGGTCTCAGAGAGTCATAAGCTTAGACCATTGGTGAATCAAAGCCTTTTCAAAGCAATAGCTCTTTTGGTATACTTAGTGAGTTTGCTGTGGAGAATATGATATGGATAGTACTGCTCCATTCTTTTCAGTTCATGCTCTCATCATTCCCTTCATTTATGTGTATACATTTTAAGGTAGCCCAGTCATTGCCTATTAACTTAAAGAAAAGCCTCATGTGTTACCATCCTTACTCATTAATCATCATAATACTCATAATAATCAAAAGATTAGAAAGTGTCTGTGGCCAGGCGGTGGTAACATACACCTTTATTTTATTTTTTTTAAAGATTTATTTATTATGTATACAACATTCCTTCCATGTATGCTTGCATGCCAGAAGAGGGCACCAGATCTCATTACAGATGGTTGTGAGCCAACATGTGGTTGCTGGGAATTGAACTCAGGACCTCTGGAAGAGTAGTCAGTGCTCTTAACCTGAGCCATCTCTCCAGCCTTTAATCCCAGCACTCGGGAGGAAGAGGCAGGCGGATCTCTGAGTTCGAGGCCAGCCTGGTCTACAGAGCGAGTTCCAAGACAGGCTTCAAAGCTACATAGACAAACCTTGTCTCGAAAAACCAAAGGAAAAAATAAAAAGAAAGTATGTAAGATTAATCTGTCATAATACAGTTGTGATAGTATAGAAGCATGGAAGTAATCATGTTATTTTTAACTTCCAGATGGTGGCAGTCAATAATGTATTTGTATCTAGATATTTCTACCAAGCTTGCATTGAGCTCAGTACTTTAGAATTATTCATTTTGCAGTTTCTCAAAATCCTCTTTATTTTTATTTTATTTTATTTTTTTGGTTTCTTGAGTCAGTGTAGCTTTGGAGCCTGTCCTGGAACTCACGCTATAGACCAGGCTGGCCTTGAACTCACAGAGATCCCCCTGCCTCTGCCTCCCAAGGGAGTAAAGGCATGTGCCACCACTGCCCGGCAGTCCTCTTTATTTACATACTACACTTTAAAATTTTGCAAAAATTTCCTGATTTTCCCTTCTGTTGCATACCGGTTTATCTGTGCACTAATATTTTGAAATCTATTTTGCCTCTATTTTGGAAACTCAGATCTTCTCAGTCAAATGTTGTTTGTTTACTTGTTTACAGAACAGCACATGTGGGTGTACACTTGTTTCTTTGAGACAGGGTTGCTGGGCGGTGGTGGCACACGCCTTTAATCCCAGCACTCAGGAGGCAGAGGCAGGTGGATCTTTGTGAGTTAGAGACCAGCCTGGTCTACAAGAGCTAGTTCCACGACAGGCTCCAAAGCCACAGAGAAACCCTGTCTCAAAAAACCAAAAAAAAAAAGAGAGAGAGAGTGTCTAGCTGTATGATCCAGACTGGCCTCAAGTTTGTGATCTTCCTGACCTAACTTTCCTAGTACTCTATAGGCTTGTACCCCTATTCCTTGCTCATAAGCAGGTTTTGTATTGACCAAAGTAACATGATGATTGGGGAAAATTAGAAGGTGAGGCTGGAGAGATGGCTTGGCAGTTAAGAGTGCTTACTGTTCTTTCAGAGGACCTGAGTTTGGTTCCTAGCACCCACGTTGTGTGGCTTGCTGTTTTAATTCCACCTCCAGGAGTTCTGACACCTCCTTTTGGCCTCCATAGACACTGCACTCACATGCACAAACCCACACTCAAGCATATACACATACACATAATTTTTAAAAATGAATAAAGTCTTTTAAAAGAAAACTGGAATATGTAAAGAGGTGTCATTTATCAATTCCATCTGTTATAACTTCAACCAATGAATATTTTGAGTTTCTTCTTATCTGTGTATGTGTGTTTATGTCTATGAATATACTTTACAAGTGAAATTGATTATTTTTTATTAATTATTTTTCTTATTCTATTCACTTCATGAGTATTTTATCTAGTCCCTCCTATCGTTGATTAGAATCTATTTGGTAAATCCCTGTTCTTTTCGGGGACAGTAAAAGGGAGGGATATATCATTTATTGTATACCAGGTATTGGTACATAGCTCTTAATACTCATGACATCCCTGTGAGGTAGATATTATTATCCATATTTTACAGGATGAATAACAGTGGTAGAACCAAGACTCAATCCCAGGGCTGTTTACTCCAAAGCCCATGTTTTGTTTTGTTCTTAACATACCATTTTGTTTTGAAACAATGTCTAAAAGCTCATGAACTGCCAAACCATCTCATGCTCTTGTTGAAATTTAAATTCCTTCATCCAGTTTATTCTTATATGCCTCTAAGTCAGTAAAACTGTCACTAATATGAATCCCTGAGCTTAAAAACAGTAAGGCAAGGCTTAGAAGAAGAAAGTAGGTTACTGACCAGAAAGGCTGTTAATATATACACTTGTCCCTAGGCTTTATGCATTTCTGCTTTAGTTTCTGAACACATACACTAGATACCAGTCTGCTAGAGTTGATGTTATTCCTGGTATTCTAAAACTTTGTCTACAAAGCTGTACCAGGCTGTGTTTCCTCTTTAACTGGGTTGTCTTGCATGTACTTTTTCTTCGGTGAATGTTATAAAGGAGAATTCTTTGTATTTCTTCTAGTTGTTCCCTTGGTAGAAGCTAAGTTGTATGTTTTATGCCACAGCCTCCTGATTTGTATGATAACAGCACATCACTCAGTGTTTGTCGAGATACCTCTGTATATCAAGATGAGAGCAATATGTCTGTCTTGGATATTCCCAGTGCTACTTCAGAAAAGCAGCTAACACAGGTAGGATATTATTTCTCTTTGTGGGTGGATGTGGAGGGATGGACTGATACCATGCACACATGAAGGATGACTGGACCCTTTGGCCCTGAAAACAAGGCTTTGAAATTTGATTTCTGGGGCATGGTTGGCAGAATTAAGCACAATAGAACTTTAGGGAAAGTAGGTGAGGCATCAGAGCAGCCTAATAGGTAACTGACTAAAAAGACCAGCTGCAGGTTGGAGAGATGGCTCAGAGGGTAAGAGCACTGACTGCTCTTCCAGAGGTCCTGAGTTCAATTCCCAGAAACCACATGGTGGCTCACAGCCATCTGTAATGAGATCTGGTGCCCTCTTCTGGCCTGCAGGCATAGAGGCTGGACACTGTGTACATAATAAATAAATAAATCTTTAAAAAAAAAAAAGACCAGCTGCATTCAGAGACAGTGTTCACAACAATTGGCTTCCTATTTTGTGCATCTTATAAGTTATACATCAAATTAAATTTATGTATAATTTTTAATTGGCTTTTGCCTGAGGTATCAAAACATACTTTCAGTCTGAAGCTGGTTCTCAAGGTTCCATGAAAGAGTGCAAAACCCAGAAAGATTTTCTATCTCAAAAGCTTGAGTTAGAAAGGAAACATTGCCTCTATTGACAGTTAAGAGTGACCCAAAACTTTCCTGTTCTTTGGTTTTCTTGCCCTGTCCATTATTTCCAAAAAATGATTGGGGAAAATGCACATGCTTTGAGCTATATAAACAACCTCCACTAGCAGTAGGGTTGGCTGTGATATCAGGACAGAGCATCTGTCCTAGGTAAAGAACCCTTTGTTAACTCCTATAAGCACATCCCTCAATGATGTGTTATTTGTGTTACTTACTCGGATTCGCCAGGGCCGAGGTAGGCTGGGCGAGGAAGAATCTGGTGTAAGTATTGAAGGGTATGAGGAAGAGGAGGAGGAGGAGGATGGGAAACCTAAGACTCCAGCCCCAGTGAGTATGCTTACAGAAAGCTTATGGTTACATTATACATTTATATGACAGGAGCCTCAGTAGTACAGGGCAGGCCAAATCCTAAGGTGATATCATAGAGTTTCTCCATAGTCAGTCTCAGTCTGACTTTAAACTGTAGAATGAGCTAGACAAATCCATCTACTATAATTATTTAACTTCTTGTGAGGCAGCAAATGGGATGCAGGGGAAAGAAGGTATTCTGGTCTCTTTTTCGATGATGGCTGCCACTTGGACTTGTTTAGGAAGGTGAAGAAGGAGATGGTGATCTTGCAGATGAAGAGGAAGGAACTGTACAACAGCCTCAGGCCAGTGTTCTGTATGAGGATTTGCTTATGTCTGAAGGAGAAGATGATGAAGAAGATGCTGGGAGTGATGAAGAAGGAGATAACCCTTTTTCTGGTGAGTTTTTGCTCCTTTGCTTCTATTTCTATATAGCTCACTGTTTTGCCCTTAGGACTGAACAGGAACCTACTTGCTACTTATTGTGTGCTATTTTTAAAAATCTGTCTCTTTTGTTGGAGTTACATTAGTAGACATGAGAGTACTGAATATACACTCAGAGGATGATCATGTCCATTAGCCTAAGGGGAAATAAAGATGAACAGACAACAGGGGCATAAAGGTAACAGTAGAAAAGGCAGTGCCCAAGTAGCAGCTTTGAAGGGTTGTGTTTGGGAATAGGAAAGGAAAATTGAGAAAAATAATTGTGCCAGGCAATAATGGCCCACGCCTTTAATCCCAGCACTCGGAAGGCAGAGGCAGGCAGATCTGTGAGTTTGAGGCCAGCCTGGTCTGCAAAGCAAGTTCAACGACAGGCTCCAAAGCTACACAGGAAAATCCTTTCTTGAAAACCACCCCCCAAAATAATAATAATTAGAATTGCAATGATAAGGCAAAGGTATTGAAGGGTATAGAAAACAGGTAGATTAGACTGAGATACGAGGCATAAATTACTTGGACTCAGTTTCTAAACTATATATCTTACTACTATTGACATATGGTCTTTAAAGAAAGGCCTGAGAAGCTAGTCAGTAGCGGCACATGCCTTTAACCCCAGCACTCAGGAGGCAGAGGCAGGTGGATCTCTGTGAGTTCAAGGCCAACCTGGTCTACAGAGTTCCAGGACAGGTTCCAAAGCTACAGAGAAACCCTGTCTCGAAAAAAAAAGAAAGAAAGGAAGGCCTGAGAGGTGAAGACTCTAGGCACAAAGTCTGTATAGACTAGTTTTGGAATACTAGTCTAAAGATGCTAATTCTCACAAGAATTTTTCTTTCTCTTGCTCTTGTTTTGTTTATTCTGGTGCTGTGGCTCAATGCATACTATCTAATACATTTGAGGCAAATGCTCTGGCACTGAGCCAGACCTCTAGTTCATCAAGCTTGTCTCTTAATGAACCAAAATCTGTCTTTTTACAGCTATTCAGCTAAGTGAAAGTGGAAGTGACTCTGATGTGGAATCTGGCAGTATAAGACCCAAACAGCCCCGTGTGCTTCAAGAGACTACAAGGATGGGCAT
This sequence comes from Ondatra zibethicus, assembly GCA_004026605.1. Classification (NCBI taxonomy): domain Eukaryota; kingdom Metazoa; phylum Chordata; class Mammalia; order Rodentia; family Cricetidae; genus Ondatra; species Ondatra zibethicus. The sequence continues at coordinate 66,099 of PVIU01004946.1, read as the reverse complement.
GGAAAATGAAGAAAGCATGATGTCCTATGAGGGAGATGGTGGAGAAGTTTCCCGTGGTTTGGAGGATAGCAACATCAGGTAATGGACAGGAATATGCTACTGAGCTCTGGCATCATTTCCCAGCTATGGTGACAAAGGGCCTAACATCAGATAGCTGTCATCTGTCAAACATTCCCTGAGCACCTCTACTTAGACCCTGGGAATACATAGATGAATAAGCTGCCGTTGAAGAGCTCTTCTAATGGAATCGTCTAATGGAATTTGTTAAATCATTACAGATACAGTGTCATAAATTCCTAAGAACAGGCTGGGCGGTAGTGGGTTCGAGGCCAGCCTGGTCTACAAGAGCTAGTTCCAGGATGGGCACCAAAGCTACAGAGAAACCCTGTCTCGGGGTGGGGCGAGGAAGTTCATAAGAACAGAATGCTGAGGTATCCCTAAAAAGCGAGTGTATTACTGTGCTTTTAAGTAATCAGGGTCAATTTCACATAGAAGAATTTGAACTATGCCTTAAAGGATGGATAGGAGTCTGCTAAGCGTATATAGTGACAGAAAGGGGGATAGAGCTCTGACAAGTGAAATAATATGCCAGAGGCATGGTGTTGGTTGGGAAATTAAGACTTTTGAAATAGCAAGAGCCTATATTGTAGAGGACCATAAGTGGCATGCCAAGGCATTTGTATTTTGTTCAGTAAAAGGAAGTTGTAGACTATGCTGGGACACTTCTGTAATCTCAGCAGTTAGAGCATGAGATAAGGAAGATCCTAAATTCAAGGTTAGCCAGCTGTGGTGGTACAGGCCTAAAAAGAGGCAGGTGGATCTCTGAATTCAAGGCCAGACTGGTACGCATAGGGAGGTCCAGACCAGTAAAACCCTGTGTCAAAAACAAGAACAAAAAAACCCACAAACCTGGGCTATGTGTTGAGGCTCTATCCATAAACAAAACTGCTGGGTGCGGTGATGCTTACCTGTGCACATTTTCAAGGTGGAGGTAAGAAGGTCAGGGATTAAAGGTAATCCGCTACTACAGGGTGAGTTCAAAGCTAGGCCAGGGTTACATGAGACACTGTTTCAAAAAAAGAAGAGAAAGTAACATAAAATTTGTATGTTAATTGACTTAAGGGCAGTATGGAACAGAAAATAGCAGTATTCAGTTGAATTTGGGAGTTGTTTGATAAATAATGAAAATTTCACTGAGGAAAGAAAAACAGAAAGAATGGGAAAATGATTTTGGCTTTAAACATGTTGGATTTACTGCACATGTGATCTATTTTGCTAGCAAATAGATAAAATTTTATCTATCATAAGTAAAAACACAAATAAGCTTTGGGATTCCCTCCTGTAAGGAGTTCTGGCTATCAAGAATTTTGAAACAGGTTAATAGGCAGTAGCAGTGTAACATAAAAGGCAATCACAGGGTTTTTCTGGGACATGTAGAGGGATGGGGAGGGCAGCTGATTAGAGAAGGAAACTAAGCCAAATATGAGTAATAGGATAAGAAGCATAAGATCTCCCAGAAACTTGGAATGGCAATGTGAAAACCCAGTCGTGAGGCTCTTTTTAAAGAATACTAGTAGGCCAGAGCTTTGATTGATCCATGTAATAGAAATGATTCAAAGAGGTAGTCAAAATAAATAAAAATTATTCTTTTTTTTAAAAGTGGTAGAGAAGAACCAAATTGTGAAGGACCCAAATGTGGGCAGGCATTGAGTGAAAACAGTGTATGATCTGCTTTGTGTTTTAGAATGATTGCTCTGTGCCCTAAAGAACAAAGGCTAAAAGAAGTGAGCTAAGAAATTCACAAATTCAAATGGCCAATAGCTATATTTTATAACTTCTCTAATAATCAAATAAGTACAATAAACAATGTGATGTAGCTTCTTACTTGTTAGATTGGTGGGATTTTTTTTTGAAAGGGTCTGAAGAAAAGGATACTCTCAAATGGCTGATAATATGTAAATAGCTAAGGTGGGCAGGAGAGAATTATCACAACTTTATCACTATAAATAAAAAGAAATTTGCACCCCCTTTGGTTCTAAAATTCCACATCTAGGAAATTTTACTAAGAACACTTTCTTTTCTCTCTCTCTCTGAGACAGGGCTTCTCTGTAGCTTTGGAGCCTGGAACTTTCTATGTAGACCAGGCTGGCCTTGAACTCTCAGAGATCCTCCTAAGTACTGGGATTAAAGGCACGGGCCGCCACCACCCAGCCTCCAGCATTTTATTTTTAAATACTTAAGTATCCTAATTACATAGAAAAATAGGACATATATAAAAATATCTCTGCCAAAAAAATTCTCTGCATGGTGAGATATTGCTGATTCCCCTCCCTTTTTTCCCTATTGTATATTCTAATTTCTTTAACAGTGAATGTGCATTTGTAATTTTTTTTCAGAAATAAAATTAGAGTAAACAAACAGAAAATAGAACATTATAACAGAAGTGTGAAGAATTAATTGAAGGAGTTCAATACTAGGGCCATGAAGACTTATTTCAGTAGTGCAGGCCAGGGAAGTTAACTCAGGACTAAGTGACAGCAGACAGAGCAGTAGAAAGGTAATAGAGGCAAAATATGTTAGATTATTCAAGACTGCTGCCCAAATTTGGATGCACAAATGAGTGAAACTAAGTACCAGATGAAACAGTGGGACTTGACAGCATTTGTGATCTTGTAACTGGTAGTGTCTGTTAGTTGGTCAGTGTCAGGAAGTTTATTTCAGGTTCTTGTGTATAAAGTCAAGAAGTTGATATTTTTCAACAGGATCATTTTTTTCTTAGGGGCATGTGGAACAGTCAAGAACCCATTATTTTAGTGTCTTGAGGAGGTTGAGATGAGCTAATCCCTTGGCAGTACAAAGCATGGGAATGGTCGGCTAGTGGGTGGTGCCCAAGCTTGAGAGATGTCGTTTCTCTTCTCAGTTATGGGAGCTATGAAGAACCTGATCCCAAGTCGAACACTCAGGATACAAGCTTCAGCAGCATCGGTGGGTATGAGGTATCAGAGGAGGAAGAAGATGAGGAAGAGCAGCGCTCTGGGCCCAGCGTGCTAAGCCAGGTCCACCTGTCTGAGGACGAGGAGGACAGTGAGGATTTCCACTCCATTGCTGGAGACAGTGACTTGGACTCTGATGAATGAGGCTTCCCTTAAGCCTCTTAAATCAGCCTAGGTCAATTACCTTTTGCCTAGCTTAGTTATATGTGTATATTGACTAATGATGTGATCAGATTACTACCTTAGCTTTAGTAATAAGTAAATAGTAATCATCTCTCCAGATTCTGGAGTAGCAGGTTCTTTCCCCTTACCACTACCAAGAAGAGAGGGCAGACTCACTCTTCCCCATTACACTCTTTTATACCATTTATTGTTCTTGGTGTATAAACATGGCACCATTTCACTTTCTAATTTGCAGGCTGGAATAGGTTAAAAAAAAAAACCTGCTGAAATAGAGAAGTAGTTACTGATGGTCTGGCTCTGTGCCACACTTAAAATACAAATATATTGGACAAACTGTTTGTTCATGTATTACTTACTTAGATATACAAAGCCTTGTTCCTAAATAGATTACAGAGACATAGCTATAAATCTTTGAACCAGCCTGTGTATTCAAAATGATAGGTGATTATGTGAGTGTGCTCTCCCCTGCCCCAGGAAAAAATATAGAAAAATGGTAAGTTTCTTAGGGCAAAGACTATCTTTTGCTTCTTTTATGCTTAGGATATGGTTCTATGCAAAAGTAGCTAATCAGTAAATATTCTTAAAACCATGGAATCCCAACAGATATGTTACTGTGTATCTGTTCCATGCTAAGTACTTTACTAAATCCTTGGAGTGCAAAGGTAAAATAAGAACTTGTCATCAAGTTGGGGGAGGGAGAGTGGAATTTAAACCATGTTTATAAATCATTAGAACTGTAAGACAAATACAATTAGATGCTTAGCTGTAAAATATAAAGAAAATGGAGAAGATCATTTGTGGAAAAGCAGAGAAGTCTTCCAGAGACTACCTGAAAGCTGGTTGTTGAAGAAGTCATTGGTAGGAGTGTACTAGCGCAGAAAGTCCAGGCAGGGTGTTAACATGAAAGGAAAAGTTCAAAGTCTAGATATGACTTGTTTGTACCTGCCTTGTTTCAGATAGGATGCTGGAATGACTAGACATGACACTGAAAGACGGACAGGAATCATATCTTCAAGAGCTTTGCATTTGAGCCGGGCAGTGGTGGCGCTTGCCTTTAATCCTAGCACTTGGGAGGCAGAGGCAGGTGGATCTCTGTGAGTTCAAGGCTAGCCTGGTCTACAGAGTGAGTTCCAGGACAGTCAGACCTACACAGAGAAACCCTGTCTTGAAAAACCAAAAGAGGGAGAGAGATTTTCATTTGATACCAATGAGTGAATTTTTTTACTTAAGAGTCAAAAACTAGGTGTATATGATATGTTTGTATATACTTGTATATGCAAAAGAGAAGATGTGAAAGAGTATATGTTAAATTGTTAACAGTGAACCTCTGCGGATGGGAATGGAGAACAGGTGGTTCATTTGGTTTATGTATACTGAGTGAGTATTCTGCTTTTATTTCTGTAGCATTTGAATTTTTTTAGTGTGTATAATTTTTGCAATAAAATTTTTAAAATTTGCTGACAGTAGTGTGAAGAATGATTTGGAGGGGAGAGAAAAATGTAGTTCAGGCTAAGGGGAGTGGAGCCTGTAGTAGGGTGGTGGTGGCATTGAATGGAGAAAAGAGGGGTGGCATTGAGACATCTTCAGAAAAGTGTGATCAACAGGTCTTCATAACATTGGCACTTGGGATAGAAAAGGAAGACTGAAAAGGGTTTCTAGAGTTTTGATTTGGGAGGTGCATGGTATTCATTTTATATCACCCATTTTTAAATTTGTTTGTATGTTTATTGGAAGGACGTTCCAGACAGAATTTCCCCATGAACAACCCTGGCTGTCCTGAAACTCACTTTTTATACCAGGTTGGCCTCAAACTCACAGAGATCCTCCTGTTTCTGCTTTTCTAGTGCTGGGATTAAAGGAGTGTGCCACCAGCAGCAGGCTTAAATTTACTTTTATCTTTTATTAAACTATAGTTACATAATTTCTTCTCTCCACTTCCTCCCACGAACCTGTCACATAACCCCCACTCTTTCAAATTCATGGCCTCTTTTTATTTATTATACCATTTCTTTCTTCCTTTTTCCTTTTTTTTCTTCTCATTTTGGTTTTTATCAAGACAGTTTTTCTGTGTAGCTTTGGAACCTGTCCTGGAACTCACTCTGTAGACCAGACTAGTCTCAAACTCACAATCCATTTGCCTCTGCCTCCTGAGTGCTGGGATTAAAGCGTGTACCAACACTTCCCAGCTATACCATTTATTTCTGTTAAGCAGTGGGCATAGCTGCTGTGGTGGTGTATGCCTTTGATCCCAGACAGATTCTGAATTCAAGGCCAACCTGGTTTATAGAACAAATTTCAGGGCTACACAGAGAAACCCTGACCTGAAAAAGAAAAATAAAATTAAAAACTAATAGAGAACATGTAGTTTCCAATTGCAAGGATCTTAAGATCCAGAGTAAGAAACTTCTAAATACCAGTGTATTAAAAAGTGATACTTCAGGCTAGAGAGATGACTCAGAGGAAATCTGGTGCCCTCTTCTGTTGTGAAGACATACATGCAGACAGAACACTGTATACATAATAAATAAATAAATCTTTTTTAAAAAAGAAATGATCCAGGGGCTAGTGAGATGGCTCAGTGTTTGAGAGCACTACCTGCACTTCCAGAGGACCCGGGTTCAATTCTCAGCACCCACATGGCAGCTCACAATTGTCTGTAACTCTAGTTCCAAGGGATTCGACACCAATGCACATAATATAAAGTTAAATTTTTTTTTAAAAAGTGATCCTTCAGGCAGGTGGATCTTCGTGAGTTCAGGGCCAGCCTGGTCTACAAAAGCAAGTTCCAGGACAGCCAGAAATGTTATACAAAGAAACCCTGTCTCGAAAAACCAAAAAAGAGTATATTTACAATGAGAAGACTGAACTCTGCTTGCCAAGAAAGTATAGGAATGCTCCACAGAGAAAACTGAAAAGCTAGATCATGAAGGCAGGCGTGGTGGTTATACCTGTAATCCCAGCACTTTGGAGGCTGAGGCAAAGGATGCTTTGGAGTTGGGTCAACCTGGGCTACAAGACTCTAACTTAGGAGAAAATAACAGGACTTTAGCCATTAGCTGTAGGTGCCATGAGTGGGAAAACACTATAGGCAGAGGGAATGCTTGGACATTAAACAACATATTCCAACTATAGGTAGTTCCAGTTGAGTTAGGATACAGAGAAAGAACATAGCTGTAGATAAGATTTCCAATTTCAGGATCAGATGGTTATTTTAGAACAATTATTTTGGTAGCAGTATGATTTTGGATAGAGAGGAAGGGTGCCAGATGGTAGATGATTGTGACATAAGCCATAACTGAGTCTCTGGTAGCAAGGATGAAATGAGACTTAATGACTGGATAATAGGAAGTAAAGATAATGGAACCTGTGTTTCTGACTTCAGTTTTTAGTTACTAGCCGGGCAATGGTGGAGGCAGGTAGATCCCTGTGAGTTCAAGGCTAACCTGGCCTACAGAGTGAGTTCCAGGACAGGCCCCAAAGCTACACAGAGAAACACTGATTTCTCTAGACTAGCTGTCCAGAAGACTTCAGTGATCTTCCTGTGTTTACCCTATTCCCTACCTTCACCACAGTTAAAGGTGTGCACCCCTGTGCCTGGCTTTTTACATGGGTTCTGGGGTCTGCCAGAGGGTAAAAGTGATTGCTGCCAAGCCTGAAGACTAAATCCAATCCCTGATACCCACAAGGTTGGAGAAAACTACTTCCCACAGTTGTTCTCTGACCTCCACGTGCATGCTCACACATGATCAAGAAAGAGAACACCAGTGAGATAAGCATGGGTTATGGGGATCTAAACTCAGGTCCTCATGATTGGGAGGTAGATACTTTACTGCCAGAGCCACCTCTCCAGCCCTGTTCTTTTTTGTTCATTTGATTTTTGTTTTTTGAGACAGAGTTTCTCTTTGTAACAACCCTAGACCAGGCTGGCCTTGAACTCACAGAGATCCTCCTGCCTCTACCTCCCAGAGTACTGGGATTAAAAGCATGCACCAGCACTTCCTGACTGTTGTTCTGTTGTTGCTATTTTTTTAATGATCATCAATGATAAGGGGAGCTAGAGCTGACTAGAGTTCCACCTAAGAGTTAATATGCATTTAATATACAAGAGAAATACTATTTTTTTTTTCAAGGCAGGGTTTCTCTATAGCTATGGAGCCTGTCCTGGAACTAGCTCTTGTAGACCAGGCTGGCCTCGAACTCACAGAGATCCGCCTGCCTCTGCCTCCTGAGTGCTGGGATTAAAGGCATGCGCCACCACTGCCCAGCCGGAGAAGTACTATTTCTTTTTATTTTAGTGTCTTTTGGTTTGGGAAGAGATAGGAACTTTGCTGCTACTCCTAGGCTGTTCTAAACTCCCTAAGTAGCCAAAACTGGTCTCGAACTTTGATTGGCCCTCCTGCCCCAACTTCTTGAGTGCTGGGATTTCAGATGTTTGCCACCAGCATCAACTCAGTGTTCATTTTAAATGGTACCGATTTATTTGTGCATTTTTTTCTCCAGAGGTTCTTAGCAATGCAGTTGTTAAGGTGTAGAAGTGGGAAATACATTGTGTGTTAGGCTAAATGGTGCACATCTTTGATCATAACACCCAGGAGTTAGAGGCAGGTGGTTCTGAGTTCAAGGCCAGCCAGGGCTACAGAATGGGACTTTGTCAAAAATAAATAAATAAAACAGGGCTGGAGAGATGGCTCAGAGGTTAAAGGAGGTTGCAGCTCAAGAGGTTTTAAGTTCAATTCCCACCATATAATGGCTCACAACCATCCATAATGAGATCTGGTGTCCTCTTCTGGCGTGCAGACATACATGCAGGCAGAACACATAAATAAATCTTTAAAAGAAACACACAAAACAAGCCCATAATGTGAGGACATGGTTATAAGAGATAGTTTGGTGAAAAACCTCCATGGTGGTGCTTACCTTAATCCAGCACTTAGAAATCTGTCTTGAGGCAGGAGGATTACAGTATGATCTTTGGTTCTGCTTTTTTGAGATGAAGTCTCACTGTGTAGCTGTGGCAGACCGGTAATCCAGGCTGGCCTTGAACTCACAGAGAGCCTCTCCTGAGTGCTGAGATTAAAGGAGTGCACCACTTTTATTTTATTTTATGTGAGTATTTTATCTCCATGCATGTAAGTATACCTGATGCCTGCAGAGACCAGAAGAGGGCATCAGATCACCTGTAACTGGAGGTATGGATAAGGTTGTGAGCCACCATGTGAGTGATGGGAACCAAACCAAGGTTCTCTGCAAGAGCAATAAATTCTCTTAATTTATTGAACTATCTCTCCAGCCCTTTGATACCAGTTTTGAGGCCACTCTGGGGTATATTAGCAATGCCCTGTCTCAAAAAAAATGTTTAAATAATTTTGTATTTTTATGTGTGTGTGTGCGCGCGTGCATGTGTATGTGTGTGTTCTGAAAGGACAACTTGCAGGAGTCCCTCCTTCTATCACATGTATCCCAGGGGTCCAATTCAAGATGTCAGGCTTGACTTCGAGCACCTTTACCTGCTGACCCCACCCCCCAAAATATGTTTTCAAAAGCAAAAGTGTTGTCAAAGCTGGGCAGTGGTGGTGCACTCCTTTAATCCAAGCACTCTGGAGGCAGAGGCAGGTGATTTCTATGAATTTGAGTTCAGCCTGGATTGAGTTCCAGGACAGCCAGGGCTGTAACACAGGAAACCCTGTCTTGAAAAACCAAAAACAAGTAAAAGCTTTTAAAATTAATATTCTTTTTTAAAGATTTATTTACTTATTATGCATACAATGTTTCTCCTGCCTGTACATCTCCATGCCAGAAGACCCCAGATCTCATTATGGATCTCTCTAGTACTGTAGAATCATAATTTGAGGGCTTGGTGAGATGGCTCAGCAGTTAAGAACACTGGCTGCTGTTCCAGAGGACTTGAGTTCAACTCCCAGCACCCACATGGCAGCTCACAATTGTTTGTAACTCCAGTTCCAGGGGATCTGAAATCCTCATGCCAATGTACATAAAATAAAATTAAATAGATCATTAAAAAGTAGACCAGGCTGGTCTCGAACTCACAGAGATCTGCCTGCATCTGCCTCCCAAGTTCTGGGATTAAAGACATGCACCACCACCGCCCAGTTTACATCTTAATTTGAAATTGTAAAATGCATTTTATTGCAGATTGAACCTTTGTTTCTTGTCAAAAGTTTTGTTATTTTTTTTTCTGAGACAGGGTTTCTTTGTGTAGCCCTAGCTGATCTGAAATTAGACTAGGCTGGCCTTGAACTCAAAGAGATCTACCTGCCTCTGCCTCCTGTAAAGGTGTGTGCCACAATATTGCTGCCCAACAATAGTTAAGATTTCTTGAATAGATTTGTTATTTTTATTTGTGTATCTTTATGAAACATAGCCCAACTTGACTCACATATAATTACTTACAGTAATCCTGTAACATGTGCCAGAAGTAGTCAAATAGCAGAGTAAGTAGAATTCATTTACATTTTAGTAGATAGAGGGATGTTACATGGATGATAGCAAAATTGCTTGCTTATATTATTTTCTTATAAAATAAGGGCTACCTAAGAGAAGGAAATGGCTGTGTTAGAAAAGCAGAAGCAAATACACGGTCAAAAGTAGAGAAATTGCTACACATAGTAGTGCTGTACACGTTTAATCCCAGCACTCGGGAGGCAGAGGCAGGTGGATCTCTGAGTTCGAGGCCAGCCTGGTCTACAGAGTGAGTTCCAGGACAGACAGGGCTACACAGTGAGACCTTGTCTCAAAAACAAAGTATTATTAGAATTTTTTCTTCAGGAAGAAATGGCTCCAGAATTAAAAGTACTGGTTGCTTTTTCAGAGGACCTGGGTTCAATTCCCAGTACCCAAATGGCAGCTCACAATTTTTCTGTAACTCCAGTCCCAGGAAATCCAACCCACTGTGTACAGACACACATGTAGAGAAGACATATTCACATAAAATAAAAAGGTAAAAAAATTTAATTTTTTCTTTAGAAGTCTTAATATTGTTCAAGTGTAAAGAAGAAAAAACATTCTGCCCAGCAGTGATGTTGCACACCTTTAACACCAGCACTTGGGAAGCAGAGGCAGGTGGATCTCTGAGTTCTAGGCCACTCTGGTCTACAGAGTAAAACTACAGGACAGCAAGGACTACACAAAGAAATCTGGTCTGTCTCAGAAAACAAAAACAAACCAAAAGAACAAATGTTCTAGTGTTGGACCCTAGAGTCCAATCACTGAGAAGGAAGACCCTGTCATGACAGAATTAATAAAATCCTCCTGCTTTTACATCAGCTGTGCTGTGAGAGGTGGTCTCTGGGGGCGTCTCCTTCTCGGTGATTGGACTCTAGGGTCCAAAATTTGGTTCCCTGACCGGGAATCAAGTCGCTCCCAGACACACTCCAGACGCAGTTGGAGGTTTGAATGAGCTCACTTTTATGTCTGTCTGTCCTTGTATTGTGTTTCTGTTTCTGTGTAATTGTGAATCAGTAATTTGAAAATTGTACCTGTGCAGGGTCTGTATTGAAACGGGACCAGAGTGGGGAGGCAGACGTGCCCTGAGACCTCTAGGAAGACAGTTGGGCAGTTTGAAGAGGGGGTGACCAGGTCGCCCCTTCCTGGGAAACACGATTTGTTTCCATCTGTATTTTCAGTTCTGCACCAGAGTGGTGGTGAGAGCACCAGCTTCTGGTTTTGAGTTTGTGTCTGTCTTTTTGTGTTTTTGTTCTTGTGTATCAGTTTGTCTTTGATAAAAAGGGACAACAATTAAGTACACCTTTGACCCTGACTTTAGATCATTGAAAGGAGGTTAAAGATCGAGCTCGTAATCAATCTGTGGAAATCCGAAAGAAATGCTGGCAGACGTTCTGTTCCTCAGAATGGCCCACTTTTGAGGTGGTCTGGCCACGGGATGGGACAAAGTCTTCGTAGCCTCCCAAATGCTGGAGGACCCTGTCATGACAGAATTAATAAAATCCTCATGCTTTTACATCAGCTGTGGTGTGAAGAGTGGTCTCTGGGGGTGTCTCCTTCTCGGTGATTGGACTCTAGGGTCCAACACTAGGTGACCATAAAAACAAGTATTAGGTGGTCATGGTAACAAACACACACATCTGCAGTTAAAAAGGCCTATAGTTTGAGATTTTCAGGCTGAGCTTGCCAATTTATAACAGATGATTTAGGCCAACACATTTTCCTTGCTTGAAGTAAACTTTCTATTCTTTCTACCTCCTCCAACCTTCTAAGTGAAATGCCAGCTGGGACTCCAGATTCCGGCTGAAGTGCTTTCTGGACCAGAAGGAAGAAAACATTTTAGCAAAAATCCACATTTCAGATCCAAGGGCCTTAGAATTGTAATGTGAGGTTTGGGATGTTGCAGGCTTGTTGCACTGAATAGCTTTCACTGCTGGGGACCTTGAGCAGTTCCCTCTGGTTCCCTTTCTTCAGTTTTCTGGCCGAGTTAGAGTTTCATAGGTGATTTTCTCAGTATATGGCTGTTGCCGGGCGGCGCACGCCTTTAATCCCAGCACTCGGGAGGCAGAAGCAGGTGGATCTGCTTCAAGGCCAGCCTGGTCTACAAGAACTAGTTCCAGGACAGACACCAAAGCTACAGAGAAACCCTGTCTCGGAAAAAAAAAATTCCTGGTTGGGGTAGCACACACCTTTAATCCCATCACTCAGAAGGCAAAGGCAGGTGGATCTCTGTGAATTCAAGGCCAGCCTAGTCTACAAGAGCTAGTTCTAGGACAGCTAGGACTGTTACACAAAGAAACCCTGTCTCAAAAAAAAAAAAAACAAACAAACAAACAAAAAACCAAAGAAAAAGGGAAGGAAGGAAGCACTTGCCGTTCCTGTTTCCTGTTAGAGGACTTAAGTTTGGTTCCCAGCACCCATAGGGCAGCTCCCAGCTGTCCAATTCTAGTTCCAGGGGATCTGACACCCTCTTGCCTCCACGGGCACCATATATGAATAGTGTTGTAATTCTGCTGGCCTTCCCTGTCACCTGGGTACCCTGTCTCTTTAAGAGACAAGCTTCGCCCACCCCCAATCCACCCCCATTCCCGCTGAGGCAAGCTGATCTCCCGCCTTCTCTCCTTTCCTCTGTCTTTCTTCTGAAGAGACAGTCTTTGCCTCTCCCTTTCTGCTTTCTCTTTCTTTCCCTTCCCTCTTTCTCCCCCCATAACTCCTTACCCTTATATGCTTCCCAATACCCACTAAATACACTATACTCAAGCTCTCTCTGCATGGCATATTGTCTGTCACCCCCCCCCCCATCTCCCACCTACCAGGGGACCTGCCAGAGTCACGCTGCCGTAAATCTTTCAAATACAGTTCACACATATACATGCAAGCAAAACACTGAAACATAGAGAATACATCCTGGTGTAATGGTGTGCACCTTTTCTCTTAGTACTCCTCACATCCTTTATTTTAGTAGAGTTTTGGGGGAGGCAGAGGCTAGCAGATCTCTGTGAGTTACCGGCCAGCCTAATCTAAAATGGAGTTCCGGGACAGGCAGGAGCGGAGCCTGTCTTAAAAAAAAAAATGAACAAGTTTTAAAAGCCCTGGAGCTTTCTGTGCTGGAGGCCACATCCCTAGAGGGAAGCTCCTCTGTTCACACTCCGCCCTTCTGGCAAATCCCCTGGGCTTTAGTTTATCATCTGTAAGTGTAAGATGATGATAAGATCATTGTAAACATGAACACCCCAGGCACTTTGACGAATGTCTGTAGTTCTAGCTTCTTGGAAGGCTGAGTCATAAGTGATTGTCCAAGCACTGAGGTCAGCTCAGGCAGCAAGGGAGACCCGGTCTCAAAAGAAAAGAAAGGAGGGAAGGGGTTGGGAGAAGGAGGAAGGAAAGAAAAGGAAGAGAGAGAGAAAAAGAAGGAAGGAAGGAAAAGGAAGAAAAAATAAAAATGCTTTGTTCAGTGCTTAGAATAATGTTTGGTTCACAGTAAAGATTTAGGGCTGTTTGTAGTGGTGCATGCCAGCAGAATTTGCTGAAGGAGGTGGAGGCAGGAGGACAGCCTGGGCTACACACATTTTGGTGAAACCTTGTCTGGGGTTGGGTGGGGGAAACATTTTTTTGAGACAGGGTTTTTCTGTGTAGCCTTGGTGCCTGTCTTGGAACTAGCTTTTGTAGACCAGGCTGGCCTTGAATTCACGGAGATCCACCCCCCCTCTGCCTTCTGAGTGTAATGGATTAGGTAAAAATGCTGCAGATCCCCGAAGTGGCTGCAGGCAGTGGACAGCGGATCCCAAGAGCAGCCAGTTCCAGGCAGGGGTGGCGCAGCTTCCCCAGTTTCCTGAGTGGCTGCAGCGGGTCATTGAGTCCCCCAGGCAGGGAGCCACATGGTGGGTGACAGACCTCAATGGGACAGCCAGTCCCACGAGGAGAGACAGACAGATGGGCACACCATGAGACCACACCACAGGTCTCCAAAGGCAGCTGGTCCCAGGCAGGGAGCCACGTGGTGGGCGAGAGACAGAGACATGGATAGGCACGCCATGCAGAGTGAGGTTGGATATTTATTTAGTGGGTTATGGAGGGGAAAGGGAAGAATGGCAGAGAGAGAGAGAAACCAAAGGGGAGAAGTGGGGAGAAGGGAAAGACAGAAGCTGCCTCTTTGAGAGGAAGACGGAAAAGGAAGGACTCAGTCTGGAAGCTGAAGATCAGTTTGCCTTGGCTGATGGGGGAGGGAGTGGGCATGGCTTGTCTCTTAAAGGGACAGAGCAGACCATTACACCGAGTGCTGGGATTAAAGGTGTGTGCCACCACTGCCCAGCCTAATATTGTGTCTTTCATGACTAGTTTAGTTTGGAAGAGTCCATATCAAGTATTTTGTAGATTTGTCTGATGCTGTCCATATTATTACACTGGAGTTATACATTTTAGCGACTATCAGAGCTGAAGTATGATTCTCATTGCTACACACACACACACACACACACACACACACACACACAGAGTACTGAGGATTGAACCTAGGACCTTGCATGTGTTAGCTTAATGCTCTGTCACTGACTAAGCTACAACCCCAGCCTAGAATTCTCAGTTCTTTAGAAGCATGTGACTAAGTACAGGTCACATTTAGGAAGCAAAATTAAGGTTAACCTCCTAAATGGAGGTGTTAGACATATGTTAAACCAAACATGGTGGGACTAGAGAAATGGCTTAATAGTTAAGACCAGTGGCTGAGAGGGTGCAGGTTTGGTTCCAAGCACCCACATGGCAGCTCAAAACCATCTGTAACTCAAGTTCCAGGAGATCTAATGTCCTCTTCTGCTTTCTGCTGGCACTGTGTGCATATGGCACACAGACATACATGCAGGTAAAACATCAGTACACATAAAAGTAAATCTTAAAAAAAAACAACCCACCATGGTTGTTTAGTGTGTCTGGCATGTGATCTTGGAAACTTTACAGTTACTGATCTTGTATGTGGGTGTACATGCATTCAGTGGCATACTTGTGGAGGTCAAAGGAAGGAATTTGAGAGTTGGTTCCCTCCCTCCACAAAGTAAATCCTGGGGATTAGACTCAGGTCATCAGGCTTTGGCAGCAAGCACCTTTACCTGGTGAGACATCTCATCTGCCCAGAAACTAGTACTAAAAGCTTCCCAAGTGACCCAGATGTTATAGCGCACATGTGTAATCCCAACACACTTTTTTTTCGAGACAGGGAGTCTCTGTAGCTTTGGAGCCTGTCCTGGAACTTACTTTGTAGACCAGGCTGGCCTTGAACTCACAGAGATCTGCCTGCCTCTGCCTCCGGAATGCTGGAATTAAAGGTGAGCACTGCCACCACCACCTGGCTAATCCCAACACTCTTAAGGCTAAGGCAGGAGGACTACTTTAAGTTTAAAGATAGCCTTGCCACATACCTGTTCTAAAAACAAAAACAAACAAACAAAAAAACCTCCAACCAGGCACTTACTTGTGGGGCAGAGGCAGGTAGATCTCTGTGATCTGTGAGTTCAAGTCCAGCCTGATCTTTATTGCAAGCTCCAGGCTAACCAAGGCTATACAGTCATCCCCCCTCAAACGTTATACATGACTGTTGTTCCTGAATGTACTGCATGAGAGCAGTGCCCATGGATGTTGTGATCTAGCTGCCCTCACTCCCCCTGACCAACAACAGAACTTCCTTGTGGTCTGTAATTGACAAGAATGTTTGTGTTCTTTCTGGCCGGTGGTTTTCCACAGAAGCAGTAGAGGTATAAAAGGCTTTTAGCTCAGGGCAAAATAAAGGTTGCTGTTCTTTCACCTGAAAAGAAGCTTCCGCTTCTCAATCCTGGTGCTCTCGGCATCCAGGCTGTGCTCAGAAGAGGGCTTCTGATCTCTGGAACTGGAGTAACTGATGCTTGTGAGCTGCCATGTTGGTGTTGGGAGGTGAACACTGGTCCTCTGCACAAGAAGCCAGTGCTCTTTACTGCTGAGCCATCTCTCCTGTCTTCCAATGGTCACTTTTACTAGTTACTTAAAGGCTGGTGAGATGGCTCAGTGGGTAAGGACACTTGCCTTGCAAGCCTGATGACATGAATTCAATCCCTGTAACTAACACCATAAACTTGTCCGCTAACCTCCACATGTTCACATCATGCACACATGATAATAAATGTAAGAAACTCCCCAGCACTTGGGAGGCAGAGAAACCTTGTCTCGAAAAAAACCAATATATATATGAAACTCACCATGTAAATCTGAAACTCACTATGACTCTAGCTAGCCTCAAAAATCATGGGAGCCCTGCCTCATCCTCCTTTGAAAGTGCTTAGCGTTACAGGTGTGAGCCATCATGCTGAGCTTCCAATTTTAGATAATACAGTAATGACTTCCAAGAATTTAGCTTTTTTTTTCCCATAGTTTTTGCTTCTGTCAAGTTGACTGTACAGGGCTGGGCATGTAGTTTTACTTGTTTAGCAAGTCAGAAGCAATTGGTTTAACCCCAGCACACATAAAGCCAGACAGATAATACACGTGCAAAACTCAGAACCAGGACCCAGCATGGAATGTGTGCACAGTGCAAGTGGCCCATTGTAGCTAAAGTGTTGAATGTTTGAATGAGCAAGGGCAAAGAAGGGTGGGAAGGAATGCAGAGCAAGCACAGCACGCCACAAGTCCCCAGAGGCCATGGTGAGGAGTCTGGAATTTGTCTTGATTTTGCTGGATTATCCAGAATTGTAAACAGATGCAGGCTGCTATTAGGCTTAGAGATTAACTCTGGCTTTAGAGTGTTGGAACCATTTGGAGTCCTGGCCTCCAGCTGTTCTTCCCTGCTAGAGATCGTTACTTTCCTTCTGATTTGAGTTACTGAAAGCTGTGTCAAAGTTGTTTACCAGCTCTGCTTCACGAGCACATGTTGCCTTGCCTTGAGGATCAGAGGATAAGGTTTTCACCTGATGGCCCACCTGACTGTTGGGTATATAAGCCTCCATGGTGCTATTGAATAAAGGGCTTCTTACCAGTGACTAGAAGTCCTTGTCGCTGTGTGTGTCTTTATTTGTTTCAACCTCCAGCCCCTTGCCCGGAGCTTGCGAACTGTATGGTAGCGCACAGAGCACAGACAGGCGTTGTGTGCAGCAAATGGAGGTTACTTTCCTTCTGATTTGAGTTACTGAAAGATAGAATGTATACAGCCCAGGCACTATTAAATCCTGTGTTTTAGTTTTCTTCTTTTTGTAACATGGGAGCTGGAGAGATGGCTCAGCGGTTAAGAGCTCCATTTGCAGCGCTCAATGCCTGTCTGTGCTCTATGCATTACCATACAGTTCGCGAGCTCCGGGCAAGGGGCTGGAGGTTGAAACACAGACAGCACAGACAGACCGAGAGACAGAGACATGGACCTCGTGAAGCAGAGCTGGTAAACAATTTGGACACAGCTTTCAGTAACTCAAATCAGAAGGAACTCAAATCAGAAGTAACGATCTCTAACAGGGAAGAGCAGCTGGAGGCCAGGACTCCAAATGGTCCCAACATCAGAGTATATATTGAATTGGTGATGCAGCAAAGAAATCAGGCTTGAAAGAAAATGTGTCCCTAGGGTTAGTCCAGATGAAAACTGACAAGGACATCACTGAAGTGATGGCAGTGGAGTTGGAGAGGATAAGATGGATTTGGGAGATTTGAGGAGGTAGATTTGCACACATTTAATGACTAATGTTATTGAGAGGCAAGAAATGAGGTGGTGCTAGAGTGCTCAGTGGTTAAGAACACTTGTTGCTTTTGCAAATGACCCATGTTCAATTCCCAGCACCCACATGGTGTTTCACAAGCATAACTTCAGTTTCAGAGGATCCAGTACCTTCTTCTGACCACCAAGGACACCAAGCATCCACACGGTGCATACACATATGTACACAAAAAACAGTCATGCAACGTGAAAATAAAGCAAATTGAAAAATTTTAAATAACTTTTTGGTTTTTCAAGAGGCTTTTTTTTTTAATTTTTTGGTTTTTCGAGACAGGGTTTCTCTGTGGATTTGGAGCCTGTCCTGGAACTAGCTCTATAGACCAGGCTGGTCTCGAACTCACAGAGATCCGCCTGCCTCTGCCTCCCGAGTGCTGGGATTAAAGGCGTGCACCACCACCGTACAGCTGAGAGGCTTTTTTAGTGTAATCTGAGCTGTCTTGGAACTCAATCTGTAGACCAGGCTGTCCTCAAACGCAGTGATCCACCTGCCTCTGCCTCCTGAGTGCTGGGATTAAAGGTGTATGCCACCATCTCCCGGCTAAGATTTTACTCTTATAAACCAAGTTTAAGACCAGCACAATATATTAAAATTTTTCAAATTTTATTTTTGAGATTATAATACAATCACAGTATATCTCCCTTCCCTGTCCTCCCTCCAAACTCTCCAATAAAGAAAAATGTTGCAAATCTGGGGTTTAGGGGCTGGAATGATGTCTCAGCAGTTAAGAGCACTTATATACCGTACCCACAGACGATGTGGCTTACACATCAACACCTACATCAGGTAGCTTACAATTGCTTATGACCCCATCTCAGAGGATCTAATATCGTCTCTGTCATCCAAGAGCACCTACATGCATATGGTGCACATAAACTCAGGACACACATAAACATGTAAATCATTTTTTTTAAATTCCAGGCTTCCCATGACTGAGTTCATATGCCCTAGGGGGAAGCTACTGTTGTTACAATAGAGGTCATGCTAACAAACCGCCTTTTTTATTTTTCACTTTTTTTGTTTATTTTGAGACAGGGTTTGTCTGTGTAGCCTTGACTGTCCTGAAATTTGCTCTGTAGACCAGGCTGGCCAGTCTCAAACTCACAGAGATCCACCTGCCTCTGCCTCCTGAGTGCTGGGATTAAAGAGATGCACCACCACCCCCAGCTAAAATCCATTTAATGTAGAGTTTCTAGATTCAAGAATATAGCACCATTACTTTTAACTGCGTCCATTTGGGGGGCTGTATGTGCACATGTAAGTACAGATGCCTGCAGAATCCAGAAGAGGGTGTTGGATCCTCTGGGGCCAGAGTTACAGCTAGTGAAAAATTGCCTAATGTGGATGCTGGGCTCCAAACTTGGGTCCTTTGCAAGAGCAAAAATAAGTAAAAGTTCCTAACTGCGGACCCATTTCCCCAGCACTGACATGAATTCACTTTTCATTGCCCATTGCACTCCTCTCAATTTTATTTTCCTTTGATTTTCCGAGACAGGGTTTTTCTGTGTAACTTTAGAGCCTATACTGGAACTCACTCTGTAACCCAGGCTGGCCTCGAACTCAAAGAGATCCGCCTGCCTCTCCCTCCCGAGTGCTGGGATTAAAGGCATGTGTCGCCACCACTGCCCAGGGTCCTTAAAAGTTTTAAAATTTAATTTCGTATGAATGAGTAGTTTTGCTTGTATGTATGTCTATGTATCATGTATGTTGGAGCTGGGTGCTGGCAGGGGTCAAAAGAAGGCAGCAGATCTTCTGGAACTGCAGCTATGGATAGATGTGAGCGAATACGTGGGTGCTAGAAACTGAGCCCTGTTTCCTCTACAAAAGCAAGTGCTCTCAACGGATGAGCCATCTCTTCAGCGCCTCCAGTAACCTCTTAGACATTGTCACAAGCCATCCACTTTTAACTTGCGCTTCCCGGCAGCAGAAGGCAAGTGTCTCCACTTGGAGAACATGCCCTCTCTCTCTGCAGTGTGATCAGCATCTTGTCTAGTGGGGCTATCCAAATCTTTTAACAGAATGCTTTGTGTGTGCTGTGCAATGTTCAGGCTCAACTGTTCTTGTACTTACTAGTCCTCACCCTGCTGCTTGCCCAACCTCCTACTAGGTACCTTCCTCTTCCCTTTCTTCCTCCTTCCTTTCTTTTTTTCTTTTTCTCTTCTGCCTACACACTTTCTCTTTACATCCCCCACTCCCTTCTCCTTTCATTATACTTTTTGGTTTCAGCTTGCTGAGGCTGGTCACTCAATTGAATCTAGGCATTGCTATGAAGTTCGCTTGTTTTTATTTTTTTAATATTTTTATGGTTTATTTAACTTTATTTGCAACTGGATCTTGAGACAGTTGTGAGCTGCCATGTGGGTGCTGGGAATTGAACCCGGGTCCTCTGGAAGAGCAGTCAGTACTCTTAACCACTGAGCCATCTCTCCAGCCCCCTTGTTCCCAAACATACAATACAAGGTCTCAGAATTCATCACTGAAGTTGCTGGTTGTTAACATTTCAGTACTGCCCTCTGTCACTGAGCTACACCTCCAAACATGAAGGTAGCTTTCAGGTGTTTTTTTGAAGTTCCTAACCTAGTTCACTTTAAAGAAGATTATCTGGGACCATGGATGCATCTGATTCAATCTGAAAAGTAGAGTCCTTCCTCCTTCCCTTCCTTTCTTGAGACAGGGTATCAACATTGTAGCTCAGGTTAGCCTAAAACTAATGGCAATCCTCCTGCCTTAGCCTCCTAAATACTAGTATTACAAATTTGAGCTACTATCCCCACTGAGGTTGCCCTTATAAGAGATATTCTCCCAGACTATGATCTGGAAATGTAAGCCAAATCCTTTCCTCCTCCTACCGAGAGAGAGATTTTTCCCTGCAAATGGCCTCATTACCCTGCTCCTGTGAACTCTAGCTTGCCCTTCTCACGCCCTGCCCTGTGTGAACCTGCCCTGCTAAACCCTACAGCTGTGTGAACCTGCCCTGCTAAACCCTACAGCTGTGTGAACCTGCCCTGCTAAACCCTACAGCTGTGTGAACCTGCCCTGCTAGCCCCTACAGCTGTGTGAACTCATGTCTTAGGATGGATCATATGTGTTATGTGTCTTCGGCTAGTTCTGTTTCTCTGAATGACCCCGACACATCTTTCAGAGTCTTTGCTCCATCCAAACCAGGACTTCATTCTCCTGATAAGCACCGGGAGGCGCTCTGTGTCACCTGCTCAGTTTATCTGCTCTCAGTTTCAGTGAGGGAGACTTGAGCTGTCAGGGCCTCGACAAGGAGGAAAGCTCAAAGGAGATCCCGCGAAGGATTTCCCAGGGTCAGGTATTGCTGGTTGCTTGATGAGAGTAAACAATGGATAAAAAATATACACCTGAGTCCTAACTAATAGAAATAGCGATTGAAGAAATAGATAAACAAATGAGAGAAACAGTCTCCGGCTCTGAGGCATTCCAAGTAACTGTGGAGACTGGACGCTGACCTCAGAAAGCTGAACATTACTCTCTGACCCTTGGGTGTGGGCTGCGCACTGTGACTCCCCTTAGAACAGTACTCTGCAAGAGGACGTTTACAGGGGAGAAATGTTCCTCCATTCAAAATAAGACATTTGTAGCCAGGCGCTGGTGGCACACGCCTTTAATCCCAGCACTCGGGAGGCAGAGGCAGGTGGATCTCTGTGAGTTTGAGGCCAGTCTGGTCTACAGAGTGAGTTCCAGGACAGGCTCCAAAGCTACACAGAGAAACCCTGTCTCAAAAAACAAAAACAAAAAACATGGGCTGGAGAGATGACTCAGCATTTAAGAGCACCACAATAGGCTTCTTTTTCTTTGTTTTGAGCCAGGTTCTCACTTTGTAGGCCTATCTGGCCTGGAACCCTCTATATACTCTACGCTGGCCTCAAACTCACAGAGATTCACCTGTCTATGCTTCCTGAGTGTTAGGATTAAAAGAGCGCAACAATATGCCTGTCCCCAGTCTTGTTTCTTTTGATTTTTTTTGTTTGTTTTTTTTGGTTTTTCGAGACAGGGTTTCTCTGTAGCTTTGGAGCCTGTCCTGGAACTAGCTCTTGTAGACCAGACTGGCCTCGAACTCACAAAGATCTGCCTGCCTCTGCCTCCCGAGTGGTGGGATTAAAGGCATGCGCCACCACTGCCCGGCTTGTTTTGTTTTTGATCTAGGGTCTTATTCCATAGCCAAGGTTGGCCTGGAACTCACTATTTAGCTCAGATCTTGAATTTGAAACAATTCTCCTGTCTAAGCCTCTCAAGTGCTGGGGTTATGAGTGTGGGCCACCATAGCTGACATGCTTCTGTGTGTGTGTGTGTGTGTGTGTGTGTGTGTGTGTGTGTGTGTGTAACTTAAAAAAAGATTTATTTATTTTTATGTGTATGGCTGTTCTGTCTACATGTCTATGTACTATGTGCATGCAGTGCTCACAGATACCAGAAGAGGGTGTCAGTCCCCTGGAACTGTAGTTACAGATGGTTGTGAGCCAACATATGGGTTCCAAGTCATAGCTCCAGCTTCAATAAATAAATGTTTGCTTTTTTAATGAAGGAAATTTTCTCTTCTATAAAGTCTCCCTTTGCCCCATACTGTACTTACTATTTGAGTATACTGAAGTCCATATAACATCTGCTTTTGTTATTTTTGTAAATCTAAAGCTGTACTAAAAAATATATGTATTAAAATATGTAAAGGACTAATTCGACATTTCTCCAAAGAAGACAGACAATCAACAAGCACATGAAAAGATGCTTAACATCACTGAGCTGGGCGTATGGCACATGCCTGAAGTCCAGCTGTTCAAGAGACTAAGGCAGAGCCGGAAGTGGTGGTGCACGCCTTTAATCCCAGCATTCCGGAGACAGAGGCAGGCGGATCTCTGTGAGTTCGAGGCCAGCCTGGTCTACAAGAGCTAGTTCCAGGACAGCTAGAGCTGTTACACAGAAAAACCCTGTCTCGAAAAACAAAAGAGAAAGAGAGAGAGAACACAACTACGGCAGGATCATCACTGAGCCTAGGAGTTTGAGGCCAAATTGAGCACCACAGTTAAGATGCTGATCTCAAAATAAACAAATAACAACAAAAATCAGAAACAAGGGTTGGGGTATAGCTCAGTAGTAGAGCAGATACCTAGCAAGCACAAGGATCAAGATTTAGGCCCCAAAACTGTAAAACAAACAAAAACTCACAAAAATCCAGAGGGGCTGGAGAGATGGTTTAGGAGTTAAGAGCCCTTGTTATTCTTGCAGAGGACCCAGAAGGAAGGAGAGAACAGACCCTGTCCTCTGACCTACATATGCACGTGTACGCGCGCACACACACACACACACACACACACACACAGAGAATTTGTTTTTTGCTTTGGAAACAGGGTTTTTCTGTGTAGGCTTGTCTGTCCTGGAACTCGTTCCTGTAGACCAGACTGGCTTCAAACTCAGAGAGATCGCACCTACGTCTGCCTCCCCAGTGCCAGGGTTAAAGACGTGTGCCACCACTGCCCAGCCACAAAGTAAATTTTAAAACGTAATTTAAAAAAAAAAAACATTCAGGGGCTGGAGAGATGGCTCAGAGGTCAAGAGCACTGGCTGCCCTTCCAGAGGTCCTGAGTTCATTTCCCAGCACCCACATGGTGCTCACAACCATCTATAAAGAGATTTAATGTCCTCTCTGGCCTGCAGGGACACATGCAGACAGAACCCTGTATACATAATAAACAAGTAAATCTTTTTTTAAACTTTATGTGTATTGGTGTGAAGGTGTCAGATTCCCTGGAACTGGAATTACAGGCAGGTGTGAGCTGCCATGTGGGTGCTGGGAATTGAACCCTGGTCCATCTGGAAGAGCAGTCAGTGCTTTTTTTTTTTTTTTTGGTTTTTCGAGACAGGGTTTCTCTGTAGCCTTGGAGCCTGTCCTGGAACTAGCTCTTGTAGACCAGGCTGGCCTCGAACTCACAGAGATCCGCCTGCCTCTGCCTCCCGAGTGCTAGGAGTAAAGGTGTGCGCCGCCACTGTTCAGCTTAAACAAGTAAACTTAAAAAAAGAAAAGTAAAGAAGGAAGGATGAAAGAGGAGGCTGAGACAGTAGAATTGCCAAGAGTTCAAATCAGGCTAGGGTTACATAGCAAACAAAGCAAAAAGCAAACAGGAGGAGAGAAAACTAAAGAGTGTGGGTGAGGGTGTGGAGCAAGGGATGCACTCATACTTTACTGCAGAGATCGGTAAGAAGATGTGGCCTCTGGAAAAAGCAGTATGGAGGTCCCTGGGGGGTGGGGAGAGGGACTGTAAGAAAGACTGTAAGTCCCTGGGCTGGGGAGGTGAGTCAGTGAGTAATAGCACATGAGCCTGATGACCGGAGCTAGGATCCAAAGAATGCAGGTCAAAGCCAGACACAGACTTTAGCAAAGGAATCTGTAATCCTAGAGGCCAGGTGAGATGGCTCAGAGATTAAGAGCACAGGCTGTTTTTCCAGAGGAACTGGTTTTGATTCCTAGCACCCACATGATGGCTCATAACCATCTGTAATTCCAGTTCTGGGAGTAGGGGCTTTGAAGTTTCAAAAGAAATGAGTTATTTCCAGTGTGCTCTCTGCTTCCTGTTTGTGAATGAGGAGGTGAGCTCTCAGCTGCCGCTTCAGGGCCATGCCTGCCTCCCTGCTGTGTGCTCTCTGCCATCATGGTCACGGGCTCCTAGCCTTCAGAAATCCTAAACCCCAAATAAAGCCTTCCTTCTGTAAATTGCCTTGCTCATGCTGCTTTGTCACAGAAATAGAAGTGTTACCGATCTACCTGATGATTTGAGTTCATCCCCTGGGATGACTCACATGGAGAATGGAGAGAAGCAACTCTTTTGTCTTGTTTTCTTTTTCTTTTTTTTTTCTTTTTTTTTTTGGTTTTTGAGACAGGGTTTCTCTGTAGCTTTGGAGCCTGTCCTGGAACTAGCTCTTGTAGACCAGGCTGGCCTCGAACTCACAGAGATCCGCCTGTCTATGCCTCCCGAGTGCTGGGATTAAAGGCATGCGCCACCACCGGCTGTTTTCATCTTTCGAGACAAGGTTTCTCTATAGCTTTGGAGCCTGTCCTGGAACTCGCTCTGTAGACCAGGCTGGCTTTGGCTTTGAACTCACAGAGATCCGCCTGCCTCTGCCTCTGTTTTTTTTTTTTGTTTTGGGTTTTCAATAAAGGGTTTGTCAGCCTGGAGTTGGTGGTGGCACGTCTTTAATCCTAGCACTCGGGAGGCAGAGTGGGTGGATCTCTGTGAGTTTGAGGCCAGCCTGGTCTACAAGAGCTAGTTCCAGGACAGACACCAAAGCTACAGAGAAACTCTGTCTCGAAAAACCAAAAAAAAAAAAAAAAAAAAAAGCAAACAAAAAAAGAAGTTCTGTCTGGAACTTGCTCTGTAGACCAAGCTGAGCTCGAAATCCATCTGCCTCTGCCTCTCAAGTATGGGATTCAAGGGGTGTGCCACCACTGCTTGATGAGAACCAACTCTTGCAAGTTGTCCTTTTACTTACACATGTGCACCATAGCAAGTGCACTCTCACACATATGCACATTCAAGCACACGCATACACACAGCACAAATAAAATAACGAAAGATCTCTATATGTAGCTTAGTGGTAGAGATCTTTCTTAGCATGTCCACATTGAATCCCTAGTACTGAAAAAAAATGTCAGAGAAATGGTAACTGGCATAAAGAGGAAAGATAAAGAATCAAATGCCTGGAAGACAAAGTAACAGGGTCCCAGGACTGACTGGTCCCTTGTGTCTCTGGACAGGCGACAATGAGCCCACATTCCTGGTTCGTGATGAGATCTACATTCGCCACAGCTGCTTGCGGACAGCAGCAAAAATAAAGGCTGACTAAGCAGAAAAGACATTTTAAAAAAAGTGTTCAGTGGGCTCCCAGAATGCAGGGAGATGTGGAGAACCATATTGGAGGTTCAGCTTCCAGGAAGACTGCCCCCTAGCATCACAGAAGTGGCAGAATGAACGGTACACATTCACCCAGGATAGCAGGAAAGAAACTGCTTCTGTTGCTTCAAGAAGGCAGCCTTGAAAACATTGGAAATTCCCTGTCTGAAAAGAAGATGAGAGAGGGGAAGCCGGGCGGTGGTGGCGCATGCCTTTAATCCCAACACTGGGGAGACAGAAACAGGTGAACTCTGTGAGTTCGAGACCAGCCTGGTCTACAAGAGCTAGTTCCAGGACAGGCTCCGAAGCTACAGAGAAACCCTGTCTCGAAAAAACCAAAAAAAAAAAAAGAGTAGGATGAGGAGGATGGAAAAAAGTTCCACACAGAATAGGTGTGTGTGTCTGTGTGTGTGGAGAGAGTTCCATTTGAAGCATGTACCCTTTCCAGTGTCTGGAGAAGGAATGCAGATGTCTAGTAGGTGGCAGGATATCTGAATGTTAGCGTTTCAGAGAGCAGTTGAAACAGGAATGTAGGGTGGGGCAGGGCTAGCACAACACGTGAGATAGGAAGACAGAAAAGAGAGTCCTGCGTTTGGGAAGAAAACTTGCCTGGAATTCTCTGTGCCCCTGGAAGAAGACCTGGTTGCCTACATGCATAAGCTAGAGAATGTTTTCTTTCACTTTCCATAGGTATATTTCATTTTTTTCAATGACTGTTTCATTTTTTCCTTTTTCTTTTCTTTTTTTTTTTTTTTTTTTTTGGCTTTTTGAGACAGGGTTTCTCTGTGGCTTTGGAGCCTGTCCTGGAACTAGCTCCTGTAGACCAGGCTGGTCTTGAACTCACAGAGATCCATCTGCCTCTGCCTTCCGAGGGCTGGAATTAAAGGCGTGCACCACCACTGCCCGGCCCGGCTCACTGTTTCATTTTCATAGACCATAGGAACAGCATCTCTAGTCCTGTTTCGAATGATCTGTCCAGATCTAAAGGGACAGCTGTAAAGGACCTTTATTGTCAATGACTAGATTTAGATCCCTCAAGGAGTGGGTGGAGAGGTAGCTTAGCAGCTAAGAGCACACACTGCTCTTGTGGAGGACCCAACTTGGGTTCCCAGTACCCATATCAGGCAGCTTACAACCTCCTGTTACTCCAGCTCCAGGAGAGCCAACATCCTCTACTGGACTCCTGGGCAGCTGCATTCACACATGCATGTACCCACAGACATAGAAAATAAATCTTTTAAAAATAGAATTACCTAGGAGACACATCTCTTTACCTGCCTTGAATTTGTCTCCAGAGAGATTTAACTGAGAAAAAGGATGCCTTGTGAATGTGGGTAGCACCCATCTGATGGGCTCAGGTCCTAGACCAAATAGTGGAAAGGACAAAAGGAGCCAGGTGGTGGTGGTGCACACCTTTAATACCGGCACTAGGGTGGCAGTCAGGTGGATCTCTAGTTCTGAGTTCAAGACCAGCTTGGTTTTAAAGAGCGAGTTCTAGGGCAGCCAGGGCTACACAGAGAAACCCTATCTTGAAAAACCAAAACAGAAAAGAGAGAGAAAAAAAGAAAGGATAAAAAGAGCTGGTGGCCAGACGGTGGTGGTACACGCCTTTAATCCCAGCACTCGGGAAGCAGAGGCAGACGAATCTCTGTGAGTTCGAGGCCAGCTTGGTCTACAGAGCTAGTTCCAGGACAGCTAGGACTGTTACACAGAGAAACCCTGTCTTGAAAAAACCCAAAAGAAAAGAGCTAGTGATGAAGCTCAGTTGACCTAACATACACAAAGGCCTAGGCTCGATCCCCAATAGCACATAAATGGAGTATGGGATGCACACCTGTAATCCTAGCACTGGGGAAATGGAGGTAGGGGGATAGGAATTCAAGGCCAGTCTACAGTACATGAGACCTTGTCTCAAAAACAGGGTGGGAGGCATGGGGAGATGGCCCAGTGGGTAAAGTGCTTGCTCTGCAAGTGTGAACACTGGATGCAGATCTCCAGAACTCATGTAAAAGCCAGCTGAGCTTGGTGGCCACCTGCCATCCCAGTGTGTGGGATGCAAGGTGCCTAGCTTGACGAGCTAAATTAGGGCACCCTGGATTCAAGTGAGAGACCCTGCCTCAAAGCATGAGTTGGAGAATAGTGGAGGAAGATACCTGCCATCCATCTCAAGCCTCCATACACATATGCACATATCAGCACGTGCACCCACGCACACACATGCAAATATATGTATACGTATATGAGAAGGGATATGCTAAATACATACTTACATATCTGGTTCATTTCCTTGTCAGTTTGACACAAAGTCGAGATACATGGGAAGAGATACACTCAACTGAGGAATTGCCCCCATCAGATTGGCCTGTGGGCGTGTCTGTGGGGCATTTTCTTGCCTAATCATTGATATGGCAGGGCCCAACCTACTGTGGATGGTACTACCCCTAGGCAGGTGGTCCTCAGTTGTGAAAGCAGGCTGAACATGGAGAGCAAGCCAGCTGGCAGCATCCTACATGGTGTCTGCTTCAGTTCCTGCCTCCAGCTTCCTGCTTTGAGTTCTTGCCCTGTTTTCCCTTGATGATGGATGTAATCATAGACTAAAATAAACTCTTTCCTCACCAACTCAGGGTCTTAGCACAGCAATAGAAAGCAAACTAGAACAATCCATAAATATAAAAGAGTGCTGGGAAGCTGTCAGCAAAATGCTTACTAGGCACGAGGGCATGACTCAGCTCCATCTTGAGCTCCTATAATCTCAGCCCTGGGGTGATGGAAACAGGAGGATTCCCAGGGCTTGCTGTCCATTCAGTCTATCTGAATTAGTAGGCCCCAGGTTCAATAAGAGTCCCTGTCGCAAAATAAATGAATGGATAAATAAATAAGGGGAGAGCAATTGAAAAGGGCATCTGACATGGACCTCCAGCCCACCACATTCCCACACAAATGTTTGGGTAAAGGCTCCACCCCAGCCCCTGGTATCCCTATATCCAGAGTCTGGAATGTTTGGGTGGAAAGTTCTATCCCAGGGCCTTCCCCTGGGAGTTGCCTTAGTCCAGACTCCACCTCTGAGAAAGCCCGACAAATGATGACCCCCCTCCCCAGAGATGCTGAAGACTACTCCCACAGGCTATTTAAATGGCTCCCCAGAGAACAAACATGTGATTTTCCAGTCTTCCCTCCCCCATCTCTTCTCCGTGAGCCTGGAAGGCCACCCAGGAGCACTGACATCCATTAAATCTGTTTTTTTTTTCTAATTTGGTTTTATTTGGTTTGATTTGGATTATTGTGTCGGCGGATAGGTTTATTGGGCCACAAAAACTTTTCTTTTTCCTTTTTTTTTTTTTTTTTTTTTTTTTTTTTGGTTTTTCAAGACAGTATTTCTCTGTGGCTTTGTAGCCTGTCCTGGAACTAGCTCTTGTAGACCAGGCTGGCCTCGAACTCACAGAGATCCGCATGCCTCTGCCTCCTGAGTGCTGGGATTAAAGGTGCGCGCCACCATCACCCGGCTACAAAAACTTCTCAACAAACGTGCGGAAAAATGCACACAATGAAAGAAAGGAGAGGAAAGAAGCCAGAGCTCCGGCACTCATCTGTCTGGGCTTCCTGACTATGGAGGAAGTGTGACAGCTGCTCCTGTTGCTGCTGCTGCAGTCCTAGCCTGTTCTCACTAGCACATCCTGCCTAGCACTAGCACTATGGACTGCATCTTCAAACCACGAGCCAACTACACTCTTCCTTCCTTAAGTTCTAACTGTTGCTTTTGTGAGCAATTTTTTCCCCAAGCAACAAGAAAAATGACTAACACAACCATAAAAACTGGCCATATGTGGTGGCACTCATCTTTAGTCCCAGCACCTAGGAGGCAGAAGCAGTTGGATCTCTAAATTCGAGGCCAGCCTGGTTGACATAGCTAATTCTAGGCTACCCAGGGATACACAATGAGATCCTGTCTCAAAACAAAACAAATAAAAAACACTATAAAACAGGTAATAAGGTGGTGGCGCACGCTTTTAATCCCAGCACTCGGGAGGCAGAGGCAGGCGGATCTTTGTGAGTTCGAGGCCAACCTGGTCTACAAGAGCTAGTTCCAGGACAGGCTCCAAAGCTACAGAGAAACCCTGTCTCAAAAAACTAAAAACCAAATAAATAAATAAATAAATAAATAAATAAAACAGGTAATAAAAAAAAAGAGTAAAACTCTCTGAATGACTGTGAATGACTATAGTGAGTACTAGATTCTTAGATGCTAGACAGGCTCAGCACTTTTTCCTTAGGTGTTCACTCTACAAGGACTGCAGCCGCACCATGGGGATATTGCCAGGCTCTAAAAGTGTGTATGAAACTCAAAAGTCTTTGGAAAGGTGTGCTTGTACTCTTTTTTTTAAAATCAATAAAGAACAAGGATTCTTTCAGTCCCATCTCAAGGTAGGAAAAGATTTTCTCTCTTTTTTCCTAAGGGAGCAGGGTGACTGTCTTTTTGATAGAATGGAGAAGATTGCCCTCTATCTCTCATATGGGCTTTGCCACTCAGAAAGTTTGCATTTTAGCCAGGCAGTGGTGGCTCACACCTTTAATCCCAGCACTCAGGAGGCAGAAACAAGTGAATCTCTGAGTTCAAGCCTAGCCTGATCTACAGAGTGAGTTCCAGAATGGCCAGGGCTCTGTCTTGAAAAAAAAAATACAAAACCCAACCAAACAAAAAAGAACACTTATTTCTCTTGCAGAGGACCCAGGTTCAGTTCCCAGCACCCATGTGGTGGCTCACAACTGTCTGCAACTCCAGCTCCACGGGATCTGATGCCCTTTTTCTTGCATTCTGGGGCATCGCATGCACATGGATACATGCAGGCAAAGCACCCATACACGGGGCTGGAGAGATGGCTCAGTGGTTAAGAGCACCGACTGCTATCCGGACCCGGGGTTCAATTCCTAGCACCCACATGGCAGCTCACAACTCTCTATAACTCGCAGATTTGACACCCTCACACAGACATACATGCAGACAAAACACCAATACACATAAAATAAAAATAAATTGCCGGGCAGTGGCACACGCCTTTAATCCCAGCACTTGGGAGGCAGAGGCAGGCAGATCTCTGTGAGTTTGAGTCCAGCCTGGTCTACAGAGTGAGTTCCAGGACAACCAGGGCTACATAGAGAAACCCTGTCTTGAAAAACCTAAATAAATAAATAAATAAATCACCCATACACACAAAATAATAAAACTTAAAAGAAAACCGAGAGAGAGAGAGAGAGAGAGAGAGAGAGAGTATAGTGGCCCACATCTCTGAGTTCAAGGCCAGTCTAGCCTTCAGAGTAAGTTCCAGGGCAGGCTTCAAAGCTACAGAAAACCCCTATCTTGAAAGACCCAAAAAAAAAAATGTTAAGCAGTCTAGGATGGAGGGGATGGGCATTATGGCTTGAGGAGAAGCTAGGGAAAAGGCACGGCTGGATATGTGAAGTAGCAAGATCTTTTTGGGAAGTGCAATCTGCATGAGCAATGCCAAATGTGAGCACAAGGAGCTGTGGCAGCAGATGCGGCTGGATTAGTAGGCGGCACTGACATATGGAGGGCCCTGTGCGGGGAAACTGGATGATATGTGACCACCGACGGCTTTTATGTAGGGTATTGACTTCATCCTGGCTTGCGTTTTAGGTAGCCTAAGGTCAAGTGTGGAAGAGCAGTCAGGTAGTGCCCAAAGAGAGAGAGCAGTTGTAGTTGGTTAAGACTACAGGGAGCAATGCTGCTGGAGGCTCAGGCTGGATTCCAGAGCTATTTTGATACCCCACATGTGTTCTTCTGGCTCCACACCCTTTCACCTATTTTCAGCATGCAATATGAGGCCTGGCCTGTTTTTTTCTTTTTTCCCATTGATGCTATTTTATGGTCCAGCTCTTCACCCAGAAGTAGCTGTTAGAATCTTCGGGAATGGGGTCTCTATCACTAATATCGCCGGTCTACAAATAATCAAAGGCCTTCAGGTGTCAGGTAAATGCATTTTCTGAACTTGCTTTCTGTTTTTCTCTTTTAAATTCTTGAGTTAAGAACTCGATGCCGGATGGAGAGATGGCTCAGGGGTTAAAAGAACTGACTGTTATTCTGGAGGTCCTGAGTTCAATTCCCAGCAACCACATGAAGGCTCACACCCATCTATAATGAGATCTGGTGCCCAGAACACTATATACATAATAAATAAATTAAAAAAAAGAACTCGATGCCAAGCCGGGCGGTGGTGGCGCACACCTTTAATCCCAGCAGTCAGGAGGCAGAGGCAGGAGGATCTCTGTGAGTTCGAGACCAGCTTGGTCTACATAGCAAGTTCCAGGACAGGCCCCAAAGCCACAGAGAAACCCTGTCTCAAAAAAAAGAACTTGATGCCCTGAATATTGTCAAGCTATTTTTATCTTTTTATCTTTTTCAGTGCTATATCACCTAAAGTTCCATATGTGGGGGCTGGAGGGATGGCTCAATGGTTAAAAGCACATGCTGTTATGCTGTTCTTCCAGAAGGCCCAAGTTCAATTCTCAGTACCCACATGGTGGCTCACAACCACCTGTAACTTCAGTTTCAAGGGATCTGATATGGGGTATCTTGCCTGCATGTATGTTTGTGCACTGCTTTCACACCTGGTACCTGCTGAGGTCAGAAGGTATCAGATTCCCTGGCTCTTTTTTTTTAAACATTTATTTATTTATTATGTATACAATGGTCTGCCTGCATGTGTCCCTGCAGACAGAAGTTGGCACTAGATCTTATTACCAGTGGTTGTGAGCCACCATATGGTTGCTGGGAATTGAACTCAGGACCTCTGGAAGAGCAGTCAATGCTCTTAACCACTGAGCCATCTCTCCAGCCCTGGAAGTAGTTCTGGCACCACCCGGCAATCCCAGCATTTGTGAGGCAGAGGCAGGCAGATCTCTGTGAGTTTGAGGCCAGCCTGGTCTACAAGAGCTAGTTCCAGGACAGTCTCCAAAAGCTACAGAGAAACCCTGTCTCAACCCCCCCCAAAAAAAAGGCTAGTTCCAGGACAGGCTCCAAAGGTACAGAGAAACCCTGTCTTGGAAAATAAAAAGAGTGTATGTCCAACATGCATGGAGTCCTCTTCAATCCCAGCACCACATAAAACCATAAAGTCTAACGTAGTGATGTGCCTATTAACTCAAGAGGCAGAAGGCCTAGAAGCTCTCTCTTTTTCTCTGTCTCTCTCGCTCTCTCCCTCTCTCATACAAGCACGTGCACATGCACATGGTATCTAATAAATCAAAATAATAATAAGAACCCAGAAAGTAGAAGGTTCATTACAAAGGGCTATGAAGGGAGATGCAGTTATTATTTGACAGAGTGTCACTATATAGGCTGGCCTCAACATTTTGGAGATCTTCTTGTTTCCACTTTTTGACTACTGAGATTATTGGTTGGTGCCACACCTGTCTTGAGGAGGATTTGTTGCTGTCTTTTTAAATTCTAGTTACCATTTATTAATAAAATGTAGGAATTTAATAATGCCTAAACTCTGTGTGTTCATACCACCTTTGGTTTATCACAGAAGTTACTTCTCAAAAACGTTACTCATAGCTGGACTGAAAGAGTATTTGGGAGATGTGGCAATGCAGTTTAACTGAGATGGGGAAGGACAGAGACGGAGAGCAAGGAAAGAGATATCTTGATTGAGGGAGCCATTTTGAGGCTGGCAAGAAACTTGGCATAGAGAAATTCCCAGGAATCCACAAGGATGACCCCAGGTAAGAACCTAAACAATAGTGGAGAGGGTGAGGGAACCTGGTGGCCCTCTATAATCTGAGCCATAGGTTTGCTCTGAATAAAGTTATTTTGTTCCTTCTGCAAGTCTGGGCGAACCCTTATTTTCAGTTCTTTGGATAAGAGGCCAACAACCTGGAAAGGGGCCCATGTGTGTGTGTGTGTGTGTGTGTGTGTGTGTGTTTGGGG
Organism: Ondatra zibethicus; assembly: GCA_004026605.1. Taxonomy (NCBI): domain Eukaryota; kingdom Metazoa; phylum Chordata; class Mammalia; order Rodentia; family Cricetidae; genus Ondatra; species Ondatra zibethicus. The sequence goes on along the minus strand of PVIU01004946.1, from coordinate 32,891 downwards.
GTAGGGATGGAGAGACGGGACAGGAACATGTACCATGGTGCTTGCAAATGTCAGGGGTAATTTGTGAGTCGATGTATTAAAAATGGTTAAGCCAGGAGTGGTGGTACACACACACCTATAATCCCAGCACTCGGGAGGCAGAAGCAGGCTAGATGCTTCTGAGTTCAAGGATAGCCTGGTCTACATAGTGAGTTCCAGGAATCTGTCTCAAAAAAAAAAAAGTTTTGTATTGGGTGCAGAAAGATGACTCAGCAGTCGAAAGGGTACAAACTGCTCTTGAGAGGACTGGAGTTTGGAGGACCTGGGTGTAGGGCTCATGGGTCTACCCCTGCTCCTGGTGTTCATTTTGAGGACAGTTTCTGGCCAGTCAGCATTTCCTATTTGTGCCTATGCTCCCTCCTGCCCCGCCTGGTGATTAGCTGTAGGGCATTGTTGACTCTACTTTGGGCGTGGTAATTTGCCACCTGCCTGGGGTGGGGGGTATTCCATTGTGCAACAGCTAGGTATTTAAGGTTTTTCCTAAGGTTGAATAAACGGCGTGTGGCTGATCTCCTTTCGAATGACCCAGGTCTCTTGTGTGTTCTTTCAATCTCCAGGCCCTTTCCTGGCTCGCATACGGTACAGTGGCGCAAATGGTACAGTGGCGCGTGAACTGTACCGAGAGTAATGCAGGAGCAGGTGTTACAGTTGGAGTCACCGCTGGGAGATCAGGAGTTACACCTGGCTTTGATTCTTAGCACCCACATAGTGGCTCATAAGCACCTGTAACCCTAGCTCTAAGGGGAGCTGACACAGTCACATGCACACAGATACACACGATTAAAAATAAAACTAAAGCTGGTGGTGGTGGCATACACCTTTAATTCCAGCACTCGGATCTCTGTGAGTTCGAGGCCAGCCTGGTCTACAGAGCTAGTTCCAGGACAACCAGATCTGTTACACAGAGAAACCCTGTCTCGAAAAACCAAAAATAAAATAAAACTAAATCTTAAAAAATGGTTAGGATAATATTTTTTCTTTTTTTATTATTTGCTTTTTTTTTAAAAAAAAAAAAGATGGCAAGGTCGTTTCCCAAGAGCCCCTAAGCTTGTGGGGCATTTTTTTTATGCAAACAAACCAAAAGAACAAGCGTCAGAATTCCTGAGACTTTCTAAAAATTAGAAGTTACACATACGCCGAAGATTGGCCCGAACCTTTCTGTTTAAATAACCAGAGACTAACTGCGAGCGACATACAATCCAAACCTTTTTCTCCTAGCTAAGGTGCAGAAATCATAAATATCTGAAAACGCTAAAACCCACAGTCGCTTTTAAAGCTAGAATTCACATTTGGCTATTCAATCTTAATTTTGTAAGTGGGCTAATTTCCAAGCATAACATAAAAGAGGCCGTATTGTCAGATATACAATTAAAGTATTATAACAGACAGACAACAATAAAAGGAGAAGTAGGCTTCTGGTAGAAAATTCCTTTTGTTGCCAATAAATAGGACCACCTGAGTGTGGTTCAGACTCTTCACTTAAGGGCTATCCAAATTAATTGCTAGGAATACTAAACAGCTTTTGGGAAAATCAGCAATGGCTGTGCAGCTGCAGCAGCTGCTTGTTCCTGTCCTGAGGCTTGCTGGAGAATAAGGCAGAACTCAGAGTGCTGGGCTGCTTTTTTTTTGTAATTATTTTTTTATCCCATTTTATGGAAGCCAGCTTCTTCACAGTCTTCTGATTGGGATTTGGGAGTGAGGGGGTGGGAGCGACTGGACAGGGAGAAGGATGGAGAGGATGTCAGAGCTACTTTTTCATTTGAAAAGGAAATGTTTGCCTTTAAAGCTGGGGAACTAGAACAATTTCTGGGCGAGGCCTCCCAAAGCGCTAAATTGCAAGGCTGCGCTTTTGAAAATAACTGCTGGGGGTGCGGGGTGGGGGGTTGAGGAGTGGGGGAGACTGTCCTGATGATTGAGTCACAGGAAGAAAAGATTCTAAATTACTAGTTTAAAAAGAATCGAGAACTAGTTTTTCACTTTTTAATCTATGTAAACTGTGTGTGTGTGTGTGAGCCTGCATCTGCTGTGTGTGCAGGTATCCATGAAGGCAGAGCCACTTGGTATGGGTGCTGCCAATTGAATTCTGGGCCTCTAGAAAAGCAGCACATGCTCTTAATCACTGAGCCATCTCTACAGTCCCTCCCTCCCCGCCCCCCCTTTTTTGAAACAGGGTCTCATTGTGTAACCCAGGCCCACCTGGAACTTGCAATGTAGACCAGGTTATCCTTGAACTCACAGAGCCTGTCCTTGCTTCCTGGGTGCAAAGATTAAATGAGTACAAGACCACACGGCCCTCATGATTTTCAAGGCAAGAGCTCACAGTGTAGCCCAGGCTAGCCTGGAATTATCTCCATCTTTATCTTGACCTGTAGAGTGGCTGCAGCCTCAACCCTCTGAACGCAGCTATCTAAAGTTTCCTGTTCTTTCTGTGTTTTTATTTCAGTTTAACAGCAGAAGAGGCAACATTTCCTAGCTTGTTGGCGTACATTTAAGATATTTTTGAGACAGCGTCTTACACCATACCCCTGGCTGGCCTGGAACTCACTAGAAGGCTAGGCTGGCCTTGATTTGCAGCTAACTTCCTGACTCTTTGTCTTTTAATGCTGGAATCACAGAGCCTTCCCCCACCCCCCACCCCTCAGACAGGGCTTCTCTGTGTAACAGTCCTGAAACTAGGTCTTGTAAACCAGGCTGGCCTCGAACTCACAGAGATCCGTCTATCTCTGCCTCCTGAGTGCTGGGAATAAAGTGTGTGCCACCGCTGCCCAGCTGTTTTGTGTATTTTTAAACGTAGCTTTACATTTTTAAAATCTTGCCAGTATAATAAGAAGGCTCAACTGGGCGGTGGTGGCACACGCCTTTATTCCCAGCACTCAGGAGGTAGAGGTAGTCAAATTTCTGTGAGTTTGAGGCCAGCCTAGTCTACAGAGCAAGTTCCAGGACAGCCAGGACAGTTACACAGAGAAACCCCATCTCAAAACAAACAAACAAACAAAAAAAAAACAAACAAAAAACAAGAAAAAAGCAAAACAAAACAGGCTATGGCCTGGCCTGGGTGTTGTGGCAGATACCTTTAATCTCAGTACTGTGGAAAATCTCTGCGAGTTTGCGAGTTCAAGGCAAGTCAGGCTACAAAGCAAGTTCCAGGATTGGTTTTTTGAGACAGAGTTCCTCTGTGCAGCCTTGTGGACCTCACAGAGGTTGGACTCTGCTGGGATTAAAGGCATGCGCCACCGCCACCCGGTTCTTTTTTTTTTTTTTTAAAGATTTATTTATTATGTATACAGTGCAGGGGACCAGAAGAGGGGGCTCATTATATGATGATTATGAGCCACCATGTAGTTACTGGGAATTGAACTCAGGACCTCTGGAAGAGCAGCCAGTGCTCTTAACCTCTGAGCCATCTCTCCAGCCCTCTTTTTTGGTTTTTCAAGATAGAGGTTCTCTGTGTAGCCCTGGCTGTCCTGGACCTCTGTAAACCAGGCTGGACTCAGATCGGCCTGCCTCTGCCTCCCAAGTGCTGGGATTAAAAGTATGCACCACCACCGCCCAGCTAGCAAAAGATTTGTATAGCACTGAAAGTCTATTAACTTGCTGGGCGGTGATAGCACACGCCTTTAATCCCAGCAGTCAGGAGGCAGAGGCAGGCGGATCTCTGTGAGTTCGAGGCCAGCCTGATCTACAAGGGCTAGTTTCAAAAAAAGTAGTCTGTTAACTTGTGCTTTAACCTCTTTTTCTTGATTACAAAGGGCAAGGTGCACTTCTCCTAATATCTCAGCAATGGCAAAAAGTTCTTCACTTTGGTAAGACAGCTTTGAAAATATGTCTATTAGGATATGCTGACATAATGTAAATGGCACAGGAATGATGATACTGGATTGGTCAATCTAACAGAAGGAAATTGCATCTTCAGACAAAGGAGACCTTGAATAACAAAAAGCTCTATTTCCAGAGCCCCTTGTTGAATGTTCAATTAGACCAACCATTGTCCTTCTACATCTGGTTATTCATAAAAGCCAAATCCGAAATCCGCCGTTTGAGTGTTCAATTCTACTGTGAAGTGCTTAGCACGGACACAAAAGTGCAAGCTTAAAAAATAGTGGTCATCAGAGCCACCCAGAAAGAACAACAACAAAAGCACCATCTAGCACCTGTGCTATTGTCTCCTCTGTCTTCTAGATTGATTTGTCCCCACTACCATCCTTGTTCTCTACAAGTGTCTTTCAGCTCCTCTGGAGGGCTTCTCAGCGCCACATGCCTGCTTTCGCACCGAAACCACAGGAAGAGGACAGCTCGTCCTTTCAGACACAGACTGGGCTGGAGAGCCCTCAGAGCTCCTTGGGAGGGTTTTTTTTTTTTATTCTGCGTTGGAGGTAGCAATGGGCAAACTAGTGGGACAGCGTGACTCATTCCAGGGCTCTGCAGTGAGTCTTGTTGGTGCCAATAAATAAAGCACGATTCTCTTCTCTGGGGAAGAGTTTGCTCCCACTTGAGAAGAATAGGAAGAGAACTGAGCAGACAATAGCCTCTCATCTACAAGCACAGAAAATAGTGCTGCAGGCACATAGTCACAGGAGAAGAAGCGAGTCTCTATTCTGAAATCCCGAGCTCTTCCCTGGATTGATTTATTTAGTCTCTCCCTCCCACCCTTTGCAAATGGTTTCAGGCTGTAGACTGCGAACCTCCTTTCAGATGACACTACATGGTAGACTTGGGTTGGAAGGATGAACCAAGGTTTTGGCCTCCCACTTTATTTTTGTTTTGTTCTTTTTGTTGTTGCTTTTCATTGAGAAGGTGTCCCACACTGTAGCTCTGCCTAACTTGGAACACATTCATGTAGCCCTGCATGGGGGGCAGGTTCTCAAGTGCTGGGATCCCGGGCCTGAAGGACCAAGATCAGGCTCAGCTTTGCCTTCACTTTGATGTGCATTTCATAGAATTTTTAGGTCAAGAAGGAAACCAAGTGATCCTTGAAGAAGTGCGTGAACCTAACTGGCCTTCTGAGCCCTGACGTTCTTATTGTCTTTAAAGACTACTGGCCCCAAGGAAAACTTCCCTAGGCGGAGCTCAGGAGGGTGCCTTCCCCAGGCCTTTCAGTTTTTGTTTTGCAGATAGTTGCCTCTCATAATATATCTCTTAGCAGTGCTGTTTTTCCTTTCCTGTTGTTATTCCAGCTGGTCACTCTTTTCAACACAGCAGCCACCAAATCAGAAACCCTCACTTCCCAAGTTCGCTCACTAATGATGGCTATACTACCATAAACCAGTTTGTTTTTCTTTAATCTTATTCCAATTTTAAAAAAATGGGGGAGACCAGTGAAACGGTTCAGCCAGTGAAGATGGTGACTATGCTTGCTATGCAAGCTGGATGGCCTGAGTTCAATCCCCAAACATGGAGAGAACTCCACAAAGTTTTTCTTTGATTTCCACCCCCATACCGTTGCACGCACACTGTGGCACGTGCACCCTCACACACCATACATGCAACAACAATGACTACATTAAAAAAGATTTTTGGCTGGGCATGGTGGCACATGCCTTTAATTCCAGAACTCTGGGAGTCAGAGGCAGGTGGATCTCTATGAGTTTAAGGCCAGCCTGGTCTACAGAGCTAGTTCCAGGACAGGCTTCAAAAGCTACAGAGAAACCCTGTCTCAAAAAACAAACAAAACAAAACAACAAAAAAGATTTTTGGAAGTTTTTTTCTTTCTTTCTGGAAGGTTTCAAGACCAGTTTTCTTCACTGTGACTGGTTACAGAATCCAAGGGGCTCTAGAATAGTATCCCCAGACATCCTGACAGCCTGGGGTGCTTCATCAATGTATTTTATTCAGCTTCATTGAGCCTTTGGAACACTCTTCCAGTGATTGCAAATGATAGTGCTTCTCCCAGCTCCCTCCTCCAACTATGGTATTGCTGCAAAAAGTGGATTTTAAGCCAGTAGATTTCTGGGGCTGTTACAAGGGATAGGGAAGTAATTCACCATCATTGGTGTTGGCGTGGCGGTGTCTGGAATTAGAATTGAAGCAGCTGATATATTTACAAATGACTCCAAATTTAGAATTTCTTCATATAAAAGGAAGAAAAGAAAAAAAGTGAAAGAGTACAAAAACACCACCTTCAACGCAATGCCCAGCACTACCCTTCATCCTTGGACCCCTCTAGTCTGAGGTGTAGGTCCCTTTTCCAACAGTAGAGTCAAATGTATGTCATTAAAACAATCCTCAGTATCACTGTTAAGTGACTTTTGGGGTTTAGCTAACCAGACTTGAAGTTCCTTGAGGGCAAAGATTTTTGTCTTTTCCATTTTGTTTCAAACAGTGCCTCGAATATAGATATTTTAGTAAATGTTACTTTATTGGCTGGAGAAGGTATGCTTGACTGCTAAGTTCCCAGAACCAAACCACCCAGGTGCTATTCTGGGCCGGCTCCTGGGCCGAGTCTTTGAAAGGGTTTTCCTTGCTGAGCCACATGAGCCGCACAAAACATTTCCCATAGCAGCAAAATGTCTAATAACAGCCTGAGCCCTCTCTCTCAGATGAGGGAAACGGACCAGCTTTCTATGCGTCAAATAGCTGTCCGACTGGGAGCATGACCTGACGTTTAACAAGCTTTACTTACTGACCTAACTTGCACTAATCAGGAAGGCCTAAACATCTGCTGATAGAAGGGATCTGAGCCGCCTGTTTTTAAAGCGGAAAAGCTGAGCGCTTTCACCGAAGGCAGCGCACTTGGCGGAGGGGGAGAGGCTTGCCAGGTAAATCAAATGAAAAGATAAGGCCGGTGCCCAGGGAGTTTGTGTGGTGAACTTTAGCATTACATGCTGTGATTCTTTGGGACGAAAGAAATTAATAATATTATCAACTTTCTGTGCACACATATCCAAAGTTCACAGTTTGGTCAGATATTTCAAGAAATTGAAGCAGCATTTGAGAATTTATTTATTTACTTTAAGTCGATTTTTACACAAGCTCACTGCCCCTTTTTTTTTTTAGATCAAAGAGTTTTTTTTTTAAACAAAAAGACTAAAAGACTAACTATAGCCTCTAATGGCTTGTAATAATTGCTTGCTGATGTGACAAGTTATCTTAAAATTTTCTAGGAACAAGGAACGAAATATAAATTAATAACAATATGACAAAATGTCCGAACGCGGCACTTGGAACCGCAGGAGAATCCTAAGAGCTCTTTTGTCAAAGGAAGGCAATTCGGGAGTCAGTGTAGATGTGTAGTTTAGGCAGATGGCAAATGAACGCATTTAGCATTGTTGAATTGCGTTAAGCTCGAAGGTGTTCGCGGACCGTAACGATTTGCAGAGCTGTTTGGCTAAACGAAGTCACAACTCAGAATCAGGAATTTTGACGAAAACGAATCATCTTTAACAGCTCAATGGGTTGCTTTTGGCATGCAAACTCGCAGCAGGTCCCTGAGTAATTGAGCATTTACCCTGTTACTGTAGACTATTACTCTCTCGAATACCACAACTATTTTGAAGTTTCGGGCTATATGGTTCATATCGGACACGTTTGGGTTCACTCAGTACTTTCTCATCAAAGTACTTAAATTCATGGGTGGAGTCCGAATCAAGAAGCATTCAAATCGGGACCGGCTCCCCCATCGTTTTCAACAGTTCCGACTCAGAAATACAATTATTCGCATTTATTTATTTGTTTAGAACTGACACACTGGCCACGTAAACTGCCCATTTTCTTACGAATGGAGTTGATTAAACTTTTCTAGACGTCTCTGGCATTACTGCTAACACTGACATCAATGACCAGGTACACTAGACTCCTAGTTTAGCACTTGCAAAAGAAAAAATGTTATCGACGTGCATTTTTTGCCTTTCCACCTCACTCTTAAAAACTTGCAGCCTCTTGCCCCACAGGGTGCCCTTAACCCGGAGTTGCCTTGACAGAGTTGTCGCATGCGCTCTCTACAGTCGTGTTTGTCGCAATGGACCTTGGGCGGAAGGTTACGTAAGAGCAAGTGACTTTGATTACAGTCATTTTGTAGGTAGTCTTGTTACGCGCTACCTCCGCGGGGCACTTGATTGTAACAGAAAGTAGTTCCGGCCTGTGTTGTTTCGGTCGAGGAGCAGTCGCCGCCATTTCAAGACAGTGAGAGGTAGATGTCTAACAAGAGTTGCTAAGATTCGAGTCCAGTATCTGCTGCCGCCCCTTAAGCCTTCCAAAACACTGATACGGCTGCTGCCCTTTTTCTGCTACCTCTAGAAACATTCTTGCCAGTAGTGGCGGCAGTAGAAGTCAATTACCCCCTTGCTCTATCTCAAGAAGCTCCAGATGGCGTCTTCCGTGGGCAACGTGGCCGACAGCACAGGTACCAGTGTCCCATTCTACTTTGGCAGACGTCCCTTTGGGGTCTGGCGCCGTCTTGTATCGCTCATCACTCCCTTCCCACTAACCATCCCCATTATATCAGTGGCACTGCTGAACTCTCTTGAGTTCTACTGCCATCTGATCGGGTTGGGTGCTGTCGTCCGTTCCGTAAACATTCCCTCTTTGCTTGCTTGCATTTTGCTTGCTTTTGGGCTTTTTCGTTGTTGTTTTATCCCACCAGTGTTCTAGCCTTCTCTCTCGGGACGCTTCTAGTCCACGTGCGCGCCTAGAATGTCTTGGAATGGGCTGCATTGGAATCCCTACTCTTTCTGTCTCCATCGCTACTGCTTTCTCTCTCAATTGCAGCTCGTCGTAACCCCCTTGTGCACTTCCACCTCTCCCCCGCCAGCCTTTTTCCCTTGGCCACTTTAGTCCCCCTCTGCTAGTCTGGGGCGGGGTGCTATTTTGATGTAATTCTAGCCTCACTTTGCATCAGGCATAGGCAAAGACTAGCGAAAGCTTGTCGACGTGCAAGAGGGGACCTTGAGCCCGCACGCCTGCGGGCCAGCGCCTTCTGGTGTTTCTTTGGTTGAGCGGCCCCAGTTTAGGTTGGAAAATTCCAGGGGTTCTCTTAGCCATCGCCCAGTTGCACCCGCTGCCCCCGTCCTGAGTTTCCCATCCCGTCGGCCCTCCCCACTGGTGGCAACCACACCCTTCCTCTGCAAGTGTGCCAGCCCGACGGTCGTTTCCTATCCTTGGAGAAGAAACCACCTCGGTGCGTTGCTTGGCGTTGACCACCCTGCCCGCCCAATTCTCTCTTTGTGTTACTTTCTGAATGTATTCCTCCGCCGCCGCCTCTGGGTTTTCATCCCCATTCTTTAGCCCAGTTATCTCTTTATTCATAGGGTGTGTATTTTTTTTTTTAAGTTTCCATCCTTGCTTGAAGAGTTTGTAAAGCACCTGGAGTGTAGCTGCACAAGTGCAAAGCGGGTTGCCCCTTTTTTCGACAATTCATTCCCGAGCCTTCGCTACTGAAAAATAAGAAAACAACCAAATTGTAGGAGTGTCCTTCAACTGCCTTTCCAGATTGAGGCTATTTGGGGAGGAACTGGGCTGCGGTTCTAAGGTTTCCGAGAGTATATTGTTTTTTTTTTTTGTTGTTGTTGTTGTTGTTTCGCAGTTACGGTATGTCAAGGTTTTAGTTGCTGGCTTTGGACACTGCAATAAATGGATGAATCTTCAGTAATATCTCATCCATAATAGACGGGAGTAGGATTAATAGTCCGATCCCCGCCTTCCCATTTTCCCACAGTGGTTTTCAAAAATTGAAGATTCCGTGTTAGATTTTTGTAAGAGCTTGCCCTTTTCTGACTGTTCACTATTTTTGAGGAAATGAGCATTTCCAGTTTTAAAAGAGCAGATAAGCGGCCTGGAAAAGTGCCCACAAATACTGTGCTAAATTTAGGAGCTAGCAAGTGCAGCATTCTTGTCTCAAATGTAATTCTCTAGTTTATCTTAAAACTCCGACCTCGGATTTGGACACAAATCTTCCCGGTCTTTGTTTTTGTGGTCAGCTGCATTCTGTCAGGAAATTGCTTTCTAGAGTATCCAGAGCACTTGTCAGCTCTGATATGGGGAGCCGGCCTTAAATTTGAGCCTGTCCCCATGACCTTGGTAATTTGATGTACTCGGTCTGTGGTTTCCCATTCTAACCATCTAGACTAGAGTGTGTTTGTTTTGGTTGAATTCCTACTGCATCACTGATAAGAGAAATGCTTACAGCTGAGCCCTAAAACTGTACCTGGGCTTCAGCGTTTTCATGTATCCAAACCAAGTCCCATAGAACAAAATAAGTTTTGTCATTTATTATGTTATATTTTACTCAGTATTTTATATTGTAGCATTTTTAAACTATTGAAATGGTTGGTTGCCTGGATGCTGTACAGGGTTGTTTTCAATGTCCCAGTCCTTTGGTGAGAGCAAGGAAAAGAGCGGAACGTGTTAGCGCTAAGGCAGCGGGGGGTGGGGTGGGGTGGGGGTGGGAGGTAGGTTTAGCTAATTTGGTCTTCTGAGTCGTCCTCAGTAGAGGAGCAACCTTTGGGTCTTTGTTTAAAATGTACGGTGAACCTGTTCTATGCTTTAGCCCTCGACAGATACTCTTGTTTATCAGCTGCTTTAAAAGTGAAAGCAGCACGTTGACTTTGAGTTGTTTTCCTTAGGCTTGTTTTTATCAGTGCTCCTAAAAAGATAAAGCTGTAAAACTCAAAAACATCAATATAAAGAGTTCTGGAGACACCTGGTGTCCCCTCCACTGAGAAAGTGTTAATACCCCAGCCCTTACAAACCCAATGTGAAATGTAGTCTAATGAAGTATTGTTAGCACTAGGTTATTCTCACAAATCTTTGTAACTTTTGCAGGTTTCATGTTTAATGTTTTGTGTTACCTTAGTTTAGTGGCTATGCCTATGATTTATAGTTTAAAACTACAAAATTAAGAGCCTCATTTGGAAGTAACTATTACTGTGGTTTAGAAAAGGAAGAATTAGGAATGGGTGAATTTGAAGAGATGGATTCTGTAGATGGGGCTTTAATAATATGCAGAACACTCTAGTGCTTTACATAGTTTCAAGCATTTTCATCTTTAAGTTTAATTTACCATAGTTTTACATTTTTTTGGTTTGCATTTCTAACTTTTTGTTTTCCCCCCTCCTTCCCTCAAATGTTTTGATGATTCTCCAGAACCAACGAAACGTATGCTTTCCTTCCAAGGGTTAGCTGAGTTGGCACATCGAGAGTATCAGGCAGGAGATTTTGAGGCAGCTGAGAGACACTGCATGCAGCTCTGGAGACAAGAGCCTGACAATACTGGTGTCCTTTTATTACTTTCATCTATACACTTCCAGTGTCGAAGGCTGGACAGGTAGGAGATGTCGGGGTAACCTGCCTCTGGGTGCTGAGCTTAAAAAGTGATTACTAAATATTTGAACTTCAGAGCTTTCCAGTGCTGGGTTTCATCTGAGCCACCAACACACAGGTGCTCTTCTGCTCCCTTTTGACATGCCTAGCTGCTAGTTTTTCTCCCCCCGTTTTGTGGGGGTGAGCATATTATCAGTATGGCTAGATTTTCCCCCTAGATTTTTATCATTTGGGGCTGCTGCTTTATTCTTTTCAGATAATTAGTCTTAGTATAAATCTGGGCATCCAGACCTGTCAGCTTGAGAGACTGGTAAGGAGGGGCATATGTAGTTCAAGTTGGAAATACACTCATTAAATTGTTGCTTTTAGCTAATCAGTTGAATTAATGAAAAGAAGAATTTGTGCTTTAGATCTTTTAGTAAATTATCATTTTGGCACACTTAGGCATTGAAGATGTGTGTCATTACATCTTAACAACAAATGGAAAATGAGATTCATGTACATAGATTTTATTCTTGATCTTACTGATCACGTTATACAATGTGGCAGTTTGGTAATAGAGTCTAATAAGAATTTTCTTACATAAGAACCAACTTTCCCTTTTTGAAATCTGGATATTCTCATCTTAGAAAAGTTTTAGTTTTCAAACTTTGCTGGTGTTTGCTGGTTAAAAGATAATGTTCCATAGCACAGGACTTTCGGAAACTGTTAACGGTTGCATATGAGCCATGCCTCCTTTTTTCTAATGTGCATATCCATGCGTCAACGCTTTCCACTTTTCCAGATCTGCTCACTTTAGCACCTTGGCAATTAAACAGAATCCCCTTCTAGCAGAAGCCTATTCGAATTTGGGGAATGTATACAAGGAAAGAGGGCAGTTGCAGGAAGCAATTGAGCATTATCGACATGCCTTGCGGCTCAAGCCTGATTTCATTGATGGTTATATTAACCTGGCAGCAGCCTTGGTAGCAGCAGGTGACATGGAAGGAGCAGTCCAAGCTTACGTCTCTGCTCTTCAGTACAATCCTGTAAGTAAAAGTTTATCAGTTGTTTTTCCTTTACAGCAACCCAGAAAACAAGCAAACATCGTTTGATACTTTAGACAATAGATTTTTTTTTCATGAAAGAAAGTCAATAGTTGAGATGTTTAATATGTTTATGCACTTGAAATGATGAAATTGGTTTGACTTGGTCTGCATAAAGGTCTGTCCTATTTAAAAAGTTATTTAAATAGCATAAAAATTATCCTTACTAAAAAACTCCTATCAGTTCTTTTTTGGTAATACTAATAAAGCACAAGACACATGTTTTTTTTTTGTGCTGTTTTAGTGAACTTTGGGTAAATTCTTATGGGTATTTATAACAATTCTTGATTTTCAAGGAATGATGGGTTAAAGATCTTAATCTGTAGTATAAAATGGTTTTTAAAAGTTGTTGCTAGTACATTAGTGACATGAAAACTAGAGTACAAAATGATCTCAATAGAGCCCTTCCCTCGATCGAGTTAGAAGTAGTAGAATTAAGGCAATTGCACATCCAGACCAGACTTTGCATTAGTTCAATTCTTTGTTAATTTGTTTTCAGGGAGCAAGTGTATCCTGGTTGACAGACATTAAGTTCAGACTGTATTAGAGTCTGGGAAAGATCAAAATGCAGTGTGTGAAACAAAAAAGATTTAAAATACAGGGATGTAAAACTTGCCCTGGAAACTGTTGATGTAATTTAGGGAAAGCGGCTGTAAACTTTTAAGAGAAGTGTTAGGATGGGGGGGTGGGTCTTGGCAGCATCAGCATATACTTGAGCTCCATCAACATTGACTTTGCAACCACCCTGGGGAAGCGCTTAATGATTAACTCCTACAGTTGCCATTATCGAAAGTCTTCTACAAGCTCAGACACTGCTGCTTCAGATAAGTCTTTCTGAATCTTTACAATGATCCTTTCATGAAGAGGACAGTGTTTCCAGTTTTACCAATATAAAAACTCCAACAGACTTAGGGTTATGTAATTTTCTTGATCACATAGCTAGCTAGCAATGGCGAACTGGATGTTGAAACTTAAAGTTGAATTATTGAAGCAAATGTTGACATGAACAAGAAATGAAAGTTGAAAAGGGCCTTCTCTGGCCAAAGGCCACCCTTGTGCATAGCCTGGAAATCATTTTGCATTATCTGCCTGGCTCTTAACTCCAGTTTTATAATTTAGCAAATTGAAGCTTATTTTAGTAGTTTGCCAAAGCTATGTAACTATTTTTCATCATAATATCTTTTAAACAGACCCCCCCCCCCAAGACAGGGTTTCTCTATGTAACAGTCCTAGCTGTCCTGGAAATCGCTCCGTGGACCAGGCTGGCCTTGAACTCACTGAGATCTGTAACCTCTGCCTCCTGAGTGCTCTGATTAAAGGCGCGTGCTAACACCACCTGGTTTAAACAATTTTAAAGTTAATTTTGAAAGTTTAAATTTTTCTTTTAGTTTTTAAAAAAGATTTAAAAAACCCACTATATGTAATGGCTGTTTTAATTGTTCATTTCGATGTATAGAGTTTGGATCTGGGCCAGTTGCTCATTGAAATGACTACCTTGGTTTAGCTACATGTTGCTTTTATTTGTGAGTTCATTACAATAAATGATTTTTATTCATTGTATTTTTTTTTGTTTTTGGAGACAGGGTTTCTCTGTAGCTTTGGAACCTGTCCTGGAACTAGCTCTTGTAGACCAGGCTGGCTTTGAACTCACAGCGATCCGCCTGCCTCTGCCTCCCAAGTGCTGGGATTAAAGACGTGCGCCACCACCGCCCGCTCATTGTATTTTTAATCTAGTGAGAAATTACGTAGGCTTGCAGATAATGAAAGTAATTTCTTACATATTCTTTCAGAGGTACTCAGTGTATATTTGAAAATTAAAGTGAAGCCAGGCAGTGGTGGTGCATGCCTTTAATCCCAGCACTCCGGAGGCAGAGGCAGATAGATCTTTGTGAGTTCGAGGTTTGAGGCTAGCCTGGTCTACAGAGCGAGTTCCAGTATAGCTAGGGCTGTTACACAGAGAAACCCTGTCTCAAAAACAAACAAAAAAAAATTAGAGTGCATTTGTAATTTTAATTGCAGTCCTATCTAGTTACTAACAGTTTTAGGCGGCTAACCTTAAAAGGTCTACCTGCAAGGCTTGAACTTGATTCTTCTAAGGGCCAAGATAGTACATTCTTTTCCTTCAGTAATTAGGGCTAGGTTTATCCTTTACTTGCTGACTTGTAAATTCAGCTTGGCTCTCTTGCATACTTGTAATCCTGGTTAATTTTGTTAATTTATTTTGACATTGGGTCTTGTGTAGCTTAGGCTGGCCTCTAACTCATTAAGTAGCTGAGGATGACCTTCAACTTCTGATTTTCCTGCCCCTGCTTCCCCAGTGCTGAGATTATATTATAGGATGTACCACTATGCCCAGTTTATGTAGTACTGTAGATAGAACCCAGACGTCGTGCATGGTAGATAAGCACTCTTCACCTGAGCCAGATCCCCAGCCCTGGCTCAGGTTTTTAGATGCCTGTCTGTGTAGTAGGGCATTACCTCTTCAGACAGTATACCATAGCATTATATTGTGAAGGAAAAATTAAAATGATAGACAAAGCCATGCTACTATCTAAATATATACTGTGCATAGTTTGTATTGTTAAATATCTAACCTATTAACAGGAAACTTAGCGTCATGTACTTTCAAACCAAGATAGCACTAAAACAGTGAATTTACTTCTTAATGACATTGTTCCCGCCTGGCTCTCTTTTCTTTGTAGGTAGAGAGGCTACTTTCTTTTTTTTTTGTTTTTTTGGTTTTTCGAGACAGGGTTTCTCTGTCCTTGAACTCACTCTTGTAGACCAGGCTGGCCTCAAACTCACAGAGATCTGCCTGCCTCTGCCCCCTGAGTGCTAGGATTAAAGGCATGTGCCACCACCGCCCTTCCAGGAGTTTTGAGATAGAGCTGCTTCATATTTTTCTATTTGGAGGTGGGGAATGTGTTCTGGAGGGGTTATCATGAGACAGACTGATCCATAAAGGAAAAAAAAATGATGTAAGCTCCTCGGGTGATGATTGTTGGAGAGTATTAATCAGAAGACTCCCTTAGAGAGGGTGCCTAGGACCTCAGCATTCTGTAGGAAGGTAAACAGCAAGTAGATTTACCAGACTGAAGTGCTGAGTCAAATAGTAGTGAGGAGTGAGTGGAGCAGAGCAGAGTCAATTGGAAGATTTCAGAAGAATAGAGGCTGCGGAGTCTGATGTTGAGAGGCAGTTGAGAACCACTGTAGGTTTTTCTTGGCCTGATTTTCCTCAATGTGTGCATATGTAGACTGATGTTAAGGGGGTCCAGAGGTGGAATGTTAAGAGGAAAGTCGGGAAGCAGTTGCCAGACTAGGGGAGGAGGGATAGTTAATAGGAACACCTTCTTTTGGTTCCTTTAATCGTACTGTTTTTTTCCTTGTTTTTGATGCCCTATTCCTTTATTAAGTCTCTACTCAGCTATGAAGGCCCAGCTTAAATCTGTCCTTTGAGTGTGTATGTCTAATTTATTTTCCTTGGTTTTAGGTATATTCTTAAGTTAATACTTTCATAAATATTAATTAGGGATGGAGAGAAAGCCAGGTTTATGCCTGGTGGTGGTGGCACACACCTTTAATCCCAGCACTCGGGAGGCAGAGGCAGGCGGATCTCTGTGAGTTCGAGGCCAGCCTGGTCTACAAGAGCTAGTTCCAGGACAGGCTCCAAAGCCACAGAGAAACCCTGTCTTGAAAAACCAAAAAAAAAAAAAAAAAAAAAAAAAGAGCCAGGTTAAGCAAAGTAATTCTCTTAGATACCATTTTGATTTGACAGATGAAGCAGAATTTGACACAAGGTTTTGAATGGACTTTTGTAGAATTGTAGTGTTCTTGTACTTTGTAGACAAGTAATCTTATGTGTATGCATGTGTGTATAGATTTGGATCTCATGATTATGTTTATTTTATTATTTTGATGTTTTAAATATTGTTGTCGTTCTGTATCTGTGTTGTTGTATCTGTGCACATGCAGGCCTGGAGAAGGTGTTAGATCCCCTGGAGCTGGAAGAAACCTATACAAAGTGTAGATAGCAAGATTATAGAATTCATTATTTCTCAAAATACAAATAGTATTCCAAAGTACTTAGACTAATTACAGAAGGCGATTAGTTGGTAATAAGATTATTGGTACCTGTGAATTGTTTTTGTTTTGCTTTTTTATTTATTCATGCACTGTTTATCCATTCATTCATTCATTGTCAGAGTCTTGATTCTGTAGTGCAGGTTGGCCTAGAACTCATTATGATATAACTGGGGTGGGGGTGGGGACCTGAATTTAGGACCATCTTCCTGCCTCAGTTTCCCAGGTGCTGGGATTACAGGTGTGTGTTAGTGTGCCTGGTATATGAGATGTTTTGAGGATTACTATCAGCCTGCACTTAAGGCCACTAGAAGATAACCATACTTTTCCAAAGCATCAGTCCCTGGTTGAGGGACAGTACTAACTGACTCAGGTAGATCGTGGAATTGTCTCAGTTTAGCTAGCCATTACCTTATTGGCAGACCTTTCAGTTCATCCAGTAAACAATACAGAGTCAGTTGATCAGTAAAACTAACTACTAATTCTGGAAACCAATATACAGTTGCTGGAAGAATAATATACATGGTAATTCTTTGGAATATTTAATAAAATTTTACTTTGTAGGATTTAATTTAAGGTTCTTTCACCCACATAACAGTTTGGGATGAGCCCAGCGGTGGTGGCGCACACCTTTAATCCCAGCACTTGGGAGGCAGAGGCAGGCAGATCCCTGTGAGTTCGAGGCCAGCCTGATCTACAAGAGCTAGTTCCAGGACAGGCTCCAAAGCTACAGAGAAACCCTGTCTTGAAAAAAAAAAACTTTTTGGCATGATAAACATGCCTCATATTGCCATTATCTCTGCTTGTTATTGACCGATAGATTCTTACTGTCTGTTGAGCATGTCCTCCTGCTGAACGGACTGGTGAATTGGACTAGCAGCACAGTTGAGCTGCTAATAAAACTCAGAGTCAGCCGCTTTTCATTATTCGCCCATTCAGCTCTGATGGTACTTAATACTAATGAGTAATCTAGTGGCAGGTGGCAGGATTGAGGCTGTGGTTGGATGGTAATCCTTCTGCCTAGGCATGAAATGAAGTCAAGGTTTCTAAATAAGCCTGAGAGCCAAAGGGTAGGTTTGTTGACAGCTAATCACTTGCTAAGTGCAGCGCTGTTTTTCCTGCTGTGGAAAATTTCTGGTCCTTGATACAGGAGTGATTCATCATAACCTTGAATAAAGCAGTTGAATAAATATTCAATCATTTTTTTCCAATGGGTGACGTTTGGAAATGAGAGGCTCTAGAAAGGTCTTGTAGTCTTGTGTTTGAAACTGATGAGGCCAAATGCATTTGAAAGGATGTTAGACAATAGTGTCACAGATCTCCCAGCCAGAACTGGAGCAGCAGCTGATAGCAAAACACATATTTGTGCAGCCAAAGATAGTATTCAGACTAATGAAGAGAAATAAATTCTGTAATAATAAGTTCTGGTTGGATTTTTTGCCCTCAGGCTCCTTTTGTATTTTCTGGGAATTAGAAGATGAGGAGTTGTGGACCTGTGCTTAAGTTTGTTAAGTGCTGCATTAAATTGACAATAAAATGGCAGCGCTAGATGTGTAGAAGTGATGTTGGGATTTTTATTTTTTATTTTTTTTGAGAAAACAGTATAATTAATGCTACTATCTCTGGGTTTATAGGATTTGTACTGTGTTCGTAGTGACCTGGGGAACCTGCTCAAAGCCCTGGGTCGCTTGGAAGAAGCCAAGGTAGGTGTTTGCTAGACCACACTTAAGCATTAGTTATGAAAACCTGTACCTTTTGCCAAGTCTTCAACTCTTCATTGAGCTATCTTCACAAAATAGTCCTATGAAACTGAGCAAAACTGTTGGCATGACTTGCCTCAGACTAGAGCAGGACCAGGCTTTGGCATATCTGTTCTAAATCTGGGGGTAAAGCAAGAACATGAGCATTGTGGAGCCTTTCTGCTGAGCTAGATCATCTTTATAACAATGGGCTCCGACATGACTTATGTGAGAATCAATAACATTCCTTCAAATCTGAGGCTTGCCTGCTAGTGACAAGCAGAGTGCCTGTGATTTGGCTCAAGACGCCTATATGATGCAGGTGCCATTGAAAACGCTGCTCTTCTAAGTCCTTTGTGGCTTGTAAGTGGAGAAGAATTTCATCCAATGTTACCCTGTAATACTGGCATTTAAAATTCTTATTTAACCTTCCTCCCTTCATCTTCCTCACCCTTTTTACAGTGGAAGAAAGGCTGTTAAAATATTGCAAATTAATAATTGGAATCTCCTGCTCCTCTTGTCCCCACTTCCTCCCCAAATTCCTTTCTCCTCTTTCCCCAATCCTAGTTGTCTACCTTCTTTTTCTTCCTCACTTCCTTCTTTTATTCCTCCCCACCTACCTCCTTAAAAAAAATGAGAAGGACAAAGCTGGTTTGTTTGGAAATGGACTGATCGAAAGAAAACTTGCCAAAGTGGAAAGGTGGCTTTTAGCATTCTGTGTTTCCAAATAATGAATTTGAACTCTAGGTTGGGTTAATTAAAGCTTTTGGTATAATTTACAATTAAATTTATAAATGCAGTTGTCTTGTTACAAGCCACCTTACGCAATCGCGCTGCAGGGGTGAGGAGTGGGGAGAAACCAGAATGCTTCTGAAACTCCCACCTGTTGCTCTGAGCCCCACGCGCATGCTAATGCGTGGAGTGTATGCGCAGCGTAGCTGTCTGTTTGCTCATCCAGGGAGGGAGAAGGCTTTGTAGTACCACTTAATGTTAAAAGCACTAGTTTTAAGTGCAAAACTCATAAATTCTACCAACACTATGGATTAACCTTATGTAGGTTTCCAGCTGATTAACTGTTGATTTCAATCTTAGCTGATAAAGCAATTGGTAATTTCTAGAACAAATATCTGATACGCTCCTATCAATTGTCACCCCACCAAGCGGACAGCTAACATGAATTGCACTTCACTGCAGCTTTAGACATCGGTTTAGGCTGAGACATTGCGCCTGCCTTAGGTTGCTGACTTCTTTATTTCAGAGCTCTGGAGACACCTAGTTTGAAAAATGTCATTCTGGTTTTTTTTTTAATTTTTTTTTTATTTTTTATTTTTTTTTTTTTTGTGAGAACTTAGTAAACCAGAAAATACTCTTGAGTGAAATGCAATGTGTTTCTTTTGTAATCAGTGCATTTGAAAATTCAAGCCAGCATATATTCCTAGTAGATGGCAGCAAAATTAAGTTGTCTTTGTAGAAAACTAAGAGCCTTTCTTCCAGCAAAAATCCCTGCTGTATGCAATAGCCCTGATTAACCCTCTCCCTTCTGCATGTTTCCCATGTTACAGACTTGAGACTGTCCTCATTCCCATATGTAATAGACATCCAAAGAATTTCAATTGCTTTGTTGAACTTTTACTAATGATCTTGTTTTTATTTTCTCTCTTGTTTTTGGTTTTTCACCATTGATATTGTATTTAGAAGGTTTCAGGTGGGTGAAACCTCCTATTCCATGCGTAAGGTGCCTCGCTGAAGGGAGCTCGAGGCCTGGATCTAGGGCAGACACACAACCTCCTCCTCCTCTTCCAGCAAGGAACGCACCGAAAAGTCACATGATGAGAAATATGGTAACGGGTTTGTAACTGCCACAGCAAAACAATTTGCCTCCATGCCTGAATCTTCTGTCTTGTGGCTTCAGAAACAGCTTAAAATAATTTTATTTACAAGCAAGTTATGTAAAAGAATGTTTTATACTATAGCCACAATTCTGTCAAATAAGTAAAACTTAATTAAGATATTAAAATTATTAGATAATTTACTAGTAAAAGCTTCTAACTCTTCTTGTTGTTCATTTTTTTTCCTTTTTCTTCTTTGTTTGGATTGCAGCATTCTGCTCTTCTGATGATGCGCTGTGACCCTGCAGTAGCGCAAAGGCTGCGCAGCGTTAATGCGCATTGCGTGCGAATGAGCCCCTGTGAACGGTTGACTAGATGAGTAATCTGATTGACTGGCTCTCTCAGTCCTATTCTGTAGCCTTTTTGGATAAAATTGGGTTTTAACGTACTTCAAGTCCAACTAATCTAATTAAGCAAATATTCTCTACGGGCCTGTCTAGTAGATTAATGGATCTGGTTGGCCGTTTGCTGCGTCTAGGGGTGTTCTATGGAGCGCAGCAGTTCGCAGCGATTGCGCAGTGCGATGCTGTTAGGTGGCGCCAGCGATGTTTGCGCTCGCATTACAGGGACCTCAACCTAGGTGCAGTCCTGTCATGTGAGGTTTTATTTTCTTCTTCCTCAGAAGAGAGGCGTGTGCTGTGAGTCTTCAGATTCTCAAACTTGAAGTCTAAATGATGACTGACTTGGCAAAAACATTTTTGTATGGCTCAGTAGCTTAATTTTAATCTTAAGGAAGGAGAACATTATTGTTGTGAGAAGCATTTCCCTCAACTTTTTTGGTTTTTCTAATGCTTGATTAGAGGTTGAAGTTCTGGAAGTTCTGTAGGAAACTTTTTGTTTGCTTTGTCTCCTCCCTCACCCTCCAATTCACTTTGTAGCTGAGGATGATTTCAAATTTATGATCTCCTGCCTCCATCTCCCGATTGCTCAGATTACAGGCCTGTGCCCCCCATACCCAGTTTAAGAAACCTGTTTTCTATTTTCTTGTTTTATTTTATTATGAAATTGGGTGCCTTTTTTTGGTGTTTGTTTGTTTTTTCTGTGATACATTTTAGCATTTCACAGAACACATTTTGGGAAATGTGGGTTGGAAAAGCTTAGACTTCATGGTGCCCTGTCAAGCATCATCAGTCTCTAGAGCCCATAGGTGTTCAGATAAGAGGAGTATGGCGTTAGTGTTTAACAGCACCCAACCTCCCAGATGAGTCCTGTTATGAGGCTTACTCTTTGGTTGGCAGAACTGAACATGGTGGTTTGCACTTGGGTTCTGGTGGCGCAGGCGCAGGAGCAGCCAGCTGTGGCAGCGCATTAGTTTTGGCGCAAGCGCGAGCCTATGCTGCAGGGTCACTTTTGGCTGGTCAGAGAAGAAATAATGATATCACCTTCTTCCCCCTCCCCAATCTTTTTTTTTTCCCCTTTACAAATTTCCCCCTTTCCCCCTATCTCCTTCCCTTCTCGTCTTCTTTCATTAAACCCTCCTAAGGCATGTTATTTGAAAGCAATTGAGACGCAACCAAACTTTGCAGTAGCTTGGAGTAATCTCGGCTGTGTTTTCAATGCACAAGGGGAGATTTGGCTGGCAATTCATCACTTTGAAAAGGTTAGTCATTAATGATTGATATTTATGAAATGTTTATGTGTACAGAATGTTCTTACTAGAATAAAACAGGCATTTGGTTAACCAGCTGTGTAATATTTTTGTTTCCTTGATAGTATCACAGCATTCGCAGGTGGCACATAATATGACAGATTTATATTGAAAATACTTTTTTATTTATTATCATTTTTTTTTGAGAGTGAGTCTCTGTATAGAATGGCTTGGAACTTACTTTGTGGCTCAGGTTGGCCTTCAAGCTAGTGGCAATCCCCTTTACTTGTAGTTTAGTACAAGTAAACTACCACATCTGGCTTTAAAATGACTCTTTTTCCTCAAAAGAAGTGAAGTATCTATTCAGAGTGAAGCAATAGTATGGCTTATAGGGGGCTGGAGAGATGGCTCAGAGGATAGGAGCACTGCCTGCTCTTCCAGAGGTCCTGAGTTCAATTCCCAGCAACCACATGGTGGCTCACAACCATCTGTAATGAGATTGTCACCCTCTTCTGGCATGCAGGCATACATGGAGGCAGAATGTTGTATACATAATAAATCTTTAAAAAAAAAATAGTACGGCTTATAGAGGGATACACAGTTTGCCACATGAGGGAAAATACTGGAGGGTTCAGAGTATCCTACTGAAAAAGCTGTTTCCAAGTCCAGAATAGGACACACTGTAGCATTGTCTGGAATAACTTGTCATACCAGAAGGCAAGGAGGCAAGGAAGTATCTATTCACTTATTCATACACTTGACTTTCTCTTTTTTTCTGAGATAGGGTTTCTCTGTGTAGCTTTGGAGTCTGTCCTGGAACTCACTCTGTAGACCAAGCTGGCCTCAGACTCACTGAGATCCGCCTGTCTCTGCCTCCCAACTGCTGGGATTAAAGACGTGCGCCAGCACCGCTGGCTGTCTTTTATTTAAAAGGGTCTAATAGGTAAGGAAGGCTTTGAGTTTAACTCTTTAAAGACTCATTTATTTTTATGTGTGTGAGTGAAAGTATGTCTGTCACCATGTGTGTGCACTGCAGAGGCACTGGAGCTGGAGTTACAGATTGTGAGCCACCGTGTGGGTGCTATGAACTGAAACAGGGTTGGTTTTTTTTTTTGGGGGGGGGAGTTTTGAGATAGGATTTCTCTGTAGCTTTGGAGACTTCCCTGGAACTATAGTCTTTGAGAGAGTAACTTGATAGCTAAGGAGTTTAAGAGCATTAGCTGTTGTTCCAGAGGATCCAGGTTCAATTATCAACACCCACATGGTAGTATATGACCTCTTGTGACTCCAGTTTCAGGGGATCTGAAGCTCTCTTCCGAGGGTACCAAGCACACATGTAAGTAGAGAGATACACGCACACAAAACACCCATACATATTTAAAAAAAAAAGTTGAGCTGGTCTTTAATCCTGCAGAGGCAGGCAGATCTCTATGAGTTCGAGTCTACCCTAGTCTACATAGTGAGTTCCAGGACAACCAGAGTCATATAGTGAGACCCTGTCTTTATAAAACAAAAACAAGAAACGAACCAACCAACCAAAAAAAGTTTCTAGGATATGTATGGAGCAGATAAACATGTTAAAAGATAGCTGAGGGGTTTCATCAGCAAAAATGTCAACTATGAGCTGATAGGACACTGATCTCAGTTTTCGGCAAGGTGCAGGACTAAAAGATTTAAATTAAGGGGCTGGAGAGATGGCTCAGAGGTTAAGAGCACTGCCTGCTCTTCTAAAGGCCCCGAGTTCAATTCCCAGCAACCACATGGTGGCTCATAACCATCTGTAATGAGATCTGGTGCCTTCTTCTGGCCTGAAGGCATGCTTACAGGCAGAATACTGTATACACAATAAATAAATCTTTTAAAAAAATTAAAAAAAAGATTTAAATTAAATCTGGATGATTGAAAGAGATAGGCACTTCTTTTAGTACATTGCCTACTGCTCTTTTTACATTATACTAAATAAGTTGCTTTTATTCTTTTTTGTTTTTGTTTTTTCTTTTGAGACAGGGTTTCTCTGTAGCTTTGTAGACCAGGCTGGCCTCAAACTCACAGAGATCCGCCTGCCTCGGCCTCCCCAGTGCTGGGATTAAAGGTGTGTGCCACCACTGCCCGGCCTACAAAAAGGTTTATTTGCTGATGCATTTGTGTACTTGCCTGCACATGTATGCAGATACTCATAGAGGCTAGCCGAGGGTGTGGGATCCCCTGGCTGGAGTTAATAAGCTCTTGTGTTCCACCTGACATGGGTCAAGGGAACCAAACTCAGTTCTCTGAAAGACCAGCAAGCACCCTTAACCATTGACCTATCTCCCTGTGTTTTCTTTTTGTAAGAATTTAAAAAAATATCCAGGTGCCACATGACTTTAGTCTAAGCATTGAGAAGGCAGAGGCAATCATCTCTGTGAGTTCAGGGCCTGTCTGGTTTATATAGTGTGTTCTAAGACGAGGATCCCGTCTCAAAAAAAATCTAAATAAAAAAACAAATGATTTAAAGTTTGTTGTTATCTTGTGTTGGTCCTAGTTGGGTACCCACTGAAGTTAATCAGAAATGGGGCCACCGAGTGGATATTTGGTCTTAGAATTGTCTTTATTTAAGATCCTTAATTTTTAATTTTGTTTGGTTTTTTTTGAGGCAGGTGTAGTGATATTTCATTTGTATTTTAATAAATAAAGCTTGCCTGAAAGTCAGAAAAGCAAAACAGCCAGCCACTGGCCTGCCTTACAGACCAGACAGTGACAGTGGTGACATACACCTTTAATCTCAGTATCCACACTAGTTTGCCATAGAAACCAGGTGGTAGTGGTGCATGCCTTTAACCCCAGCTCCAGAGAGGAATATAAAATGGGAGGAGACAGCTCTCACACACAATCTCATTCTGAGATTTCTGGAGGCAGGATCGCCATTTTCAGACTGAGGTAGAGATGAAAGCCAGTGGCTGGCTGTTTTGCTTTTCTGACCTTCAGGGTGAACCCTATTATCTGTCTCTTTTTTTTTTATTTTTATTAATCGTGCTACAGACAGGGTTTCTTTGAGTAGTCTTGGCTATCCTAGATCTAGCTCTGTCGACCAGGCTAGCCTCTAACTGAGGCCTGTCTGCCTTGGCCTCCTGAGTACTGGGATTAAAGGGGTGCACCACCACTGCTTGGCTTTACTTTTTAATTATGTGTTTGTGTGTGGTTGTGTGTATGAATGTGCAGGTGCAATTGGAGGCCAGAAAAAAGTTTTGGGTCTCCCCATACCTGAAGTTATAGGTGGTTGTTGAGCCTCCTGATAGGAATTTAAGAATTGAACTCAGGTCCTCTGTAAGATCATTTTGAGCTCTTCTGAGCTGTCTCTTCACCCCACCTACATGCCTGCCTCTGCCTCCCTAGTGCTGGGATTCAAGGTGTGTGCCATCATGTCCGGTTCATTTTTTTTAATTTTTTAAAAAATTTATTGTGTATATAATGTTCTGGGCACCAGATCTCATTACAGATGGGTGTGACCCATCATGTGGTTGCTGGTAATTGAACTCAGGACCTCTGGAATAGCAGTCAGTTCTCTTAACCTCTGAGCCATCTCTCCAGCCCTCCAGTTCATTTTTTAATATAAGATAATGATAGTGTGGTATGTTGGAGTGAGAAACATTCTTGTCGCCTCCCTAGAATTTATAATTTTAAATGGGATGAGGTGTTTGAGATTTGCTTCAAAATTATCTGGAGGAAAGGGGAGTAGATTAGAATACATATTAAATGAAAGCCAGCATGATTGATGAATTTATAAAGATGATGAGCCAAGACATGTGTTTGTTGCCTACAAAAAAATTTTAAGAGGGCCAGGTGTGATTTATGCCTATTAATCTTGGCACTTGGGAGGCCGAGGCAGGAGGATTGTTGTGAGTTCTGGGCCACACTGGGCTACGTAGTAAATTCTAGGATAGTAATAGAGTTAGACCTTTCCTCAAAGCAAAAGTTAAAGTCTTCAGGATAGAAATCTAATGACTGTAGATAATCTAAGCTGTGTCATGCCTTTATCTGAGAGAGACTTGTTTATTATCTATGTAAAGAAGTGTTTCTAGGAATTTTTAAAATACTTGAAATTATTACATTTATCTTTTCAGGTTTTGGTTAAATTTACATTTACTATTCTAGAGGGATATCTTTCTATGGCTCTTGGTATAGGTATACTAGGCTATCATTCTACCCGTGAGCACCAGACTATCATTTGCTTATTTGGAGAAAGTGTCTCATATAGCCCCAGGCTGCCTTCAGACCACTTTGTAGTTGAAGAGGACCTGAACGCTGCCTCTTCCTACCTCCACCTCCCAACTGCTTGGATTATAGGCTGTGCCATGCTTGCCTTAATGTTACAGCTCTAATTACAAGTCCTCTTACTAAGGACTTGCTGGGTTGTGTTTATGTAACAGAGTTACATACTTAAAGAGCTCATTGCTTGTTTCTGCCCCTGTCTTTTAGAAATGTTAACCTGACTGACTGAATAAAATAGGGCCAATCATTAGAAATATTCTGCTTGTATGCTGGTTCATTCCTTTAATCCCAGTGCTTGGGAGGCAGAGGCAGGTGGATCTCTGAGTTTGAGGCCAGCCTGGCCAGAGCTACATAGTGAAACCCTGTCTCAAAGAACAGATAAAAGGGGCCGGGCCATGGTGGTGCACGCCTTTATTCCCAGCACTTGGGAGGCAGAGGCAGGTGAATCCCTGTGAGTTTGAGGCCAGCCTGGTCTACAAGAGCTAGTTCCAGGACAGCTAGGGCTGTTACCCAGGGAAACCCTGTCTTGAAAAACCAACCAACGAAACAAATAAACAAAAAACCAAAACAGATTAAAGGAAGGAAGTACCGTTCTTAGTTAAATTGGATTTATTTTGCTCATGAGGTTTTGTTTTTGTTTCCCCTTTCTTGTGATGCAGGGAATGGAGCCTAGTATGAAGTGTGCTGGGCAAGTGCTTTGTCACTGCGCTACACGCCTAGCCCCTTTCTCCCGTTATTTTGATATTAATGAGGCTTATCGATGAAACAGAACTAAATGAGGACTGTTTTAAAAACAAAATGAGTTTTATTCTAGAAAATGTAATTGGATATCTAAAACGACTTCAGAATAAAAGCTGAATGAGAAGTTAATCTGACAAAAGCCTATCTTTTTCTAAGTAACTGTCTTATAATTTTTAGGCTGTCACCCTTGACCCAAATTTTCTGGATGCTTATATCAATTTAGGAAATGTCTTGAAAGAGGCACGCATTTTTGACAGGTGAGAATGTTCTGTTTGATCAATTTTCTTGTCTTTTCAGAGTTTGGACTAAAATGCGACAACAGCTTCTTGAAGTACATTTTCCTAGAGTATAGTTTTTCCCTCCTGATAGCTATTTTCTTACGTTTTACTTATAGATGTTGTTGGCTGACTTCTTCCTTGTTGGTTTTCCTGAATGCTTTTTACCCTTCCACTTAGTTCTGTTGAAATTTCCTTTATTTATTTTTTTTATAATTTACTTAACTTTATGTGCATTGGTGTAAAGGTGTCAGATCCCCTGAAACTGGGGTTACAGACAGTTGTGAACTGCCATGTGCGTGCTGGGAATTGAACTCGGGTCCTCTGGAAGAGCAGCCAGTGCTCTTGACCACCGAGCCATCTCTCCAGTCCCTGAAATTTCCTTTATTGTAAAACTGTTAGAAATGATGATTACCTTTTGGGCTAAGTATTTTTTTTTCTGATTCAGAAAGCTAAGTAAAACTTGACTTTTAACTGCTTAACTTATTGAAGAAACTGCTTTTCTAATTGTGTTTGTGAGAGGGGCTATATGCACATTGGAGTCCAGAAGAAGACATTGGGTGTCTTTCTCAATCCTGTTACTTTGCCACCTTCTGCCTTTGAGGCAGTTTCTCCTTGAGCCTGGGGCTCACATCTGGGCTAGGTTTGCAATCAGTAAGCCTCAGTGATCCTCCTGTCACAGCCCCCTGCGCCCAGTGTTGAGGTTGCATATATGTACATGACCATTTAGCTTGTTAGATGGGGGCAGAAATCCAAACTCAGGTCCTCATAATTACACACCCAAGCACTTTGACCACTGATCAGCTTCCCAGCCCCATGATTTTAAAATTTTATTTTATGTGTATGGATGTTTTGTCTGCATGTATTCTGTGAACTATGTGCAGAAGTCAGAAGAGGTATCAAATCTTCTAAAACTGGAGTTGCAAATGGCTGTTAGCTACCATTTGGGTTCTAGGATTCAAACCAGGGTCTTCTGGAGGAGCAGCCAATGGTCTTGTCCTCTGAGCCATTTTTTTCTAGCAGTTGACTTTTAACTTTTTTTTTGTCAAAGGAAAATCTTACTTGAGTGGGAATAGACAACTGTTTTCCTGTGAAAATGTTTTATAGCCTGGCACTTGGGAGTCTGAAGCAGAAGGACTGCTGTGAGTTCAAGGCCTGACTGGGCTATAGAGCAATAAATACTCTCTCTTAAAAAACTTAACAGGGGCCTGCCTGGCTTTAGTTGCTTTCTCCTTTAATACCAGCTCTTGAGAGGCCAAGGGAAAAAGGGGTTGCCCAGACTTTCAAGTCAGCCTAAACTATAGGGTAAAACCTTGTCTTAAAAAACAAGTGGCTCTTGGTGGCGCATGCCTTTAATCCCAGCACTCGGGAAGCAGAGGCAGGTGTATCTCTGTGAGTTCGAGACCAGCCTGGTCTACAAGAGCTAGTTCCAGGACAGCTAGGGCTGTTACACAGGGAAATCCTGTCTCGAAAAACCAAAACAACAACAAAAACAAACCAAACCACACACTTAAAATGAAAGTGGAGGGCCGAGGAATTTGCTCAGTGGTAGAGCCCTTGTTTAGCATGTATGAGGCCCTAGGTTCAGTTCTTGGCACCCCAAAAAATATATTTTATAAAGGTGAGATTTTTGTTATGCAGTAAAATATATCGTAAGTTAATTGTTATTAATTAATGGCATTTTTGGTATAGTGTATCTGGAATTAATTGTAACAAAATATACATTCAACTTAGTTGGATTTCAGCAGGTGAGATGGTTCAGTGGGTAAAAGTGCCTGGCATGCAATCATATTGACCTGAGTTTGATCCCTGGAACCCATAATGGAAGGAGAGAACCAACTTCAGAAAGTTGTCTTCTGACTTCCACATGTGTACCATGGTTTTTGCCATTTGCTAATCTGTACATGTCACAGACAAACTTATAATAATATATTTAATATTAGTGGCATTTGTGTATATGTGTTTGTATGTTTTTGCTTTTCACAGAGCTGTAGCAGCTTACCTTCGTGCCTTAAGTTTGAGCCCAAATCATGCGGTGGTGCATGGCAACCTGGCTTGTGTGTACTACGAGCAAGGCCTAATAGACTTGGCCATCGACACCTACAGGCGAGCTATAGAACTGCAGCCACATTTCCCAGATGCTTACTGCAACCTAGCAAATGCACTCAAAGAGAAGGGCAGCGTAAGGATTTTCAATATATTTTTATTTCTTTGTTACGTGGTAGAAAAGTCTTCATTGTACATATTAAGTATTGAGATAGTTATATTGGTTTTCTTTGGAGTTTTGGTGGTTGGGAAGGAGAATACTGAAAAGTATCCATTTTGTGGTATATTTACCGGCCATTAGGCTCAATGATACAGTTAACTTAAATTACTAGAACAGCAGTGGTTTCTCTGGTTCTTCTCTGTATTATCTGAATGATTTGTTTTATTTTCCAGGTTGCTGAAGCAGAAGATTGTTATAATACAGCTCTTCGTCTGTGTCCTACCCATGCAGACTCTTTGAATAACCTCGCCAATATCAAACGGGAACAGGGCAATATTGAAGAGGCGGTCCGCCTATATCGCAAAGCATTAGAAGTATGTTGAGTGCAGTGACTGGGTGTCTAGCCTGTGTGACAGTAGAGGGAAAGCAATTAAATTTGCCTGCCGTTCACCTCTTCATTATCTATGTAAGGTCCTATGACAATGCCAGACGTCCCTACATTGAATTCATTATTTTATGCATAGATGAGATCTGGACAAAGCCAATGACTAGTAAACTGAGTAAAGCTATTACAATGAAGGGCTCAGGTCAATGTCTAGTGATTGGTAGGTGTGGTAGGAGTTTAGAAAAGAGGCTGCATTACTCAGTGTGAGTAACAGGAAGAGAGGCCTACTTTACGTTTGAAATGAAAATACGTATAAAATGGAGGAAGCAGTAGAATTTAAGCTACTAGACCCAAAGAATGAGTAAACTTGGAAAAAGTAAAGAGAAGTTAAGGTGTGTTGTCAAGTTTTCAAGAGTTGTGGGAGATAATTGGGAGATTCTTTCTGCTATTTAATGTCAGCCGTGATTGTGGCTCTCTAGGTCTTCCCAGAGTTTGCTGCTGCACATTCCAACTTAGCAAGTGTACTGCAACAACAGGGGAAGCTGCAGGAAGCGCTGATGCATTATAAGGAAGCCATACGGTGAGAAGTTTATAGCTTCTTTTTTCTATTTTCAGTTTTGAGATTATAGTATAATTACATCTTTTCCCCTTCCCTTCCCTGCAAAACCCTCCCATATACTTCTCCTTGCTCTCAAATTCATGACCTCTTCCATTAATTGTTGTGACATGCATATATATGTATTTATATGCAGATATGTTTCTAAACATAATTTGTTATGTATAATGCTACTCAGATGTATGTTTTCACGGCTGACCATTTGGTATGGACAACCAATTGGTGTGCTCTTCCCTGGGGAAGACTATTTCTCCTGCTTTCAGCATTCCTTAGATGCCTGTAGTTCTTTGTAGGACTAAGGCTTCGTGGGCTTTCCCTAATCCACTTCAGCATCCTATCCCCTCCCCTCTTCTCCTCTTTCTCCCCTCTTCTACCCCCTCCCCTCCTTTCTCCTCCCCTCCGCTCTCTTCTCTCCTCCTCTCTTCTTCCCTCCCCTCCCCTTTTTCCTGTGGTTTTTTGAGACAGGGTTTCTCTGTGTAACAGCCCTAGCTGTTCTGGAACTCACTTTGTAGACCAGGCTGGCCTTGAACTCACAGAGATCCACCTGCCTCTGCCTCCATAGTGCTGGGATTAAAGACATGCGCCACCACTGCCTGGCATCTCTATTTTTTAAAGGTTGGCACATGGTGACACATGCTTTAATCCCAGCACTCAGGAGACAGATGTAGGTGGATCTCTGTGAGTTTGAGGCCAGCCTAGTATGCATAGCAGAAGAACAAGGCCAGCCAGGTCTACATGTCTTAAAAAATAAAATTTAGAGGATGAAGAGATGGCTCAGGGATTAACAGCATTGACTGCCTTTTCAGATTACCCAGAATTACATGTGGGTCAAACATCCATACACATAAAATAATAAACTTTTTATTTTGGGACAGGGTTTCATTGTGTAGCTCTGGCTGTTCTGGAACTCACTTTGTAGACCAGGCTTGCCTTGAATTCCAAAAGAGATCCACCTGCTTCTATCTTCCAGATGCTGAGATTAAAGGTGTGCATCTCAATTCCTGCTGTTTTTTTTTTTTTTTTTGGTTTTTTCGAGACAAGGTTTCCCTGTAGCTTTGGTGCCTGTCCTGGAACTAGCTCTTATAGACCAGGCTGGCCTCGAACTCACAGAGAGCTGCTGCCTGCCTCTGCCTCCTGAGGGCTGAGATTAAAGGCATGTGCTACCACTGCCCGGCTTCTTTTTCTTTCTAAAGATTTTTTTTCTCTCTCTCTCCTTTTCTTTCTTTATTTCTTTTTTTTTTTTTTGGTTTTTGTTTGAGACTTGGTTTCTCTGTAGCTTTGGAGTCTGTCCTGGACTAGCTCTCGTAGACCAGGCTGGCCTCAAACTCACAGAGATCTGCCTGCCTCTGCTTCCCGAGTGCTGGGATTAAAGGCGTGCACCGCCACCACCACCTGGCCAACGATTTCTTTATTTTATGTATGTGAGTGCTCTATTTGCCTATCTGGCCTTATGTCAGAATAGGGCATCAGATTCTACTATAGATGGTTGTGAGCCACCATGTTGCTGGGAATTAAACTCAGGTCCTCTGGAAGAGCAGCCAGTGCTCTTTTTTTCCCCCCATGATATTTATTGAGCTCTACATTTTTCTCTGCTCCCCTCCCTGCCTCTCCCCTCCCTCCTTCAACCCTCCCCCAAGGTCCCCAAGCTCCCAGTTTACTCAGGAGATCTTGTCTTTTTCTACTTCCCATGTAGATTAGATCTATGTAAGTCTCTCTTAGTGTCCATATTGTTGTCTTGGTTCTCTGGGATTGTGGTTTGTAGGCTGGTTTTCTTTGCTTTATGTTTAAAAACCGCCTATGAGTGAGTACATGTGATAATTGTTTTTTGTGATTGGGTTACCTCACTCAAAATAATGCTTTCTAACTCCATCCATTTTCCTGCAATATTCAAGCTGTCGTTATTTTTTTGTGCTATGTAGTACTCCATTGTGTAAATGTACCACATTTTTTTATCCATTCTTCAATCGAGGGGCATTTAGGTTGTTTCCAGTTTCTGGGTATGACAAACAAAGCTGCTATGAACATAGTTAAGCACATGTCCTTGTGGCACGATTGAGCATCCTTTGGATATATACCCAAAAGTGCTATTATTGGGTCTTGAGGAAGGCTGTTTCCTAATTTTCTGAGAAATCGCCACACTGACATCCAAAGGGGCTGTACCAGCTTGCATTCCCACCAGCAATGCAGAAGTGTTCCCTTTTCCCCACAACCTCTCCAGCATAAGTTGTCATCAATGTTTTTGATCTTGGCCATTCTTATAGGTGTAAGATGGAATCTCAGAGTTGTTTTGATTTGCATTTCTCTGATGGCTAAGGATGTTGAATATTTCCTTAAGTGTCTTTCAGCCATTTTAGATTCCTCTGTTGAGAGTTCTCTGTTTAGGTCTGTACTCCATTTTTTTTATTGGATTACGTGATGTTTTGGTGTCCAATTTCTTGAGTTCTTTGTATATTTTGGAGATCAGACCTGTCTGATGTGGGGTTAGTGAAGATCTTTTCCCATTCTGTAGGCCGTCGTTTTGTTTTGTTGACTGTGTCTTTTGCTTTACAGAAGCTTTTCAGTTTCAGGAGGTCCCATTTATTAATTGTTTCTCTCAGTGTCTGTGCTGCTGGGGTTCTATTTAGGAAGTGGTTTCCTGTGCCAATGCGTTCAAGTGTACGTCCCACTTTCTCTTCTATAAGGTTCAGTGTGGCTGGCTTTATATTGAGGTCTTTGATCCATTTGGATTTGAGTTTTGTACATGGTGA